>OZ026843.1:25331808-25396796 GCA_964023205.1 Lutraria lutraria
TACTGATACATTTGTCTGAAAGCATATATTATTTGAACATGTATGAAAACATTTATCAGCTCTATTTTTTTTAACTGTAATAACGTTACTTTGAGAATGGAATTGAGATTCGAGATCGGAGACTATTATCAAGTTCTTATAATCTGAGGGCCAGTACAGTCTTTTTGCTACCTATTTCAAGATGTAAAATTGATTTTCCATTCTTTGGAGGCTACAACAGAAATATTTGATCAATATAAAGTTTATAAACATATTTTTATCATTATTTCGACCTTAATTCTAATAAATGCAAACTTTTACTTATCCAAAAACTTCTTTGAAAAAACTTTGCCTCTCTATCCCGTGTCTAAGAGTAAAAGGGTTACAATCTATATAAATAAATAAAAATATATCGGATGTCTCATTTCATGAACAGAAATTTTGACTGTGCTAAAGCTTTCAGAGAATTGAAACAAGAATTCTAAAATTGAACACATACATTGTACTTTGTTCTATGAGATGGTTTGTGCTAATTTGTGAGTTCCTTGATTGGTGTGCCATGCATTTTCTGTGTTTGTTCCACCGAGTTCAAAATATAATCAAAGTACTGATAGTACTCGTGAAAAACTAAACTTACATAGACTTGCACTGCAACAGGGAACGGGTACTATTTTAACATTTGTATGGTAGGTGTATAAAAAACGTAGTCCCGCATCAAAATCCATGGCTCGCCGAGCGAATGACGGCTATATGAAAAGCCGAATTATCGTTCATTTTTCCAGAAAGACAAACATTGATAGTTTCGAGGGATAACTAAAAATATCACTTTTATTTGTTTTTCGAATATCCATTGTCATAACGCAATCCGTATGTAATAATATCTTTCCAGATGACGTCCCTTTTAGGAATTGTAAATAATTCAGTAGAAGTTATGACGAAAATAACAGAAATTAAATATTCAAACGCTTGGATGTCATAATTTTGTTTTAAACAAAAGTCATAAAAAAATTCTCATTCAAATGTCTGACCAGTTATGATTTTCTACACGTTGTTTTTGAACTAATTGTATTTTATCATTTTTTGACACGGAGATGATTAACTCGTGAACATTAAGGCACGCTGTTAATTTTTTTTTGTAGGTTCGAAAGGTGGCAGCTAATCCTGTCCAAACATTTAAGCATTTAGCCCTCGTCCTTCGATTCAAAAATGGCTGCCATTGCTTCAGTTAATTCAGTCGAGTAAGATTGTCCGCTCTAAATTACATTAAAACTACAATATAATTTTAAGGTAATCAGATTTCGAGCTAGACAATCATCGTACAACTGTAAATGCAATGTAAAACCATTGGTATGCAGTTGTTGTCTTAAAATTTAGAGCCCCAAAATACTAGTTAAGGTTGTTTGATATAATATCATTTTTACCAAAAAATGAAGATTGCATTATCTTTGATTTTAAATAAAATCACAGGTTGACTTCATTAAGGTTATTTTGTTAATAAATAAGGACTGTGGTATGAGTTTCTGTTTGTCCCCATTGGCAGACATGTCACCATTGTTGATTAAATACGCGAGAACTAATTATCTTGACCGTTGAAATACTTAAATCCATTAAGCTCTGTAGTCTCAGAAATTACTATAAAAAATTGGGAATTGTCATATTAAATAACAATACAGTCAAACACAGTTTATAGTGGACTAGACAAAGTGAAGAATCGAATACAGTGAAGTTTGGTTTTGCTCCGAGCACGTAATTATATTGAAAATTGTTTTGGATATACAGTATAACCTTCTCCAATAGCGGCCCTCTCTTGAGCAACAACTTTTCCTTCAACAACAGCATGATTTTCCCCACTATTTAACCTCTATAGCAATAACCTCTCAACAAACAACAACAACAACAACATAATTAGCTACTCCATAAGGGTGTTGCTTTGGTGAGGTTGCACTGTAGTGAAATATAGACACATGTATGAAGTTATAATCTGTGACCATGTGGTGTCCACCGTAACCGAGTTCTACTGTATCTAATATGGAACCCTAGTTTTCGACACTACCGAAAATGTTCATTATAAAAATTTAAACATTACCACACAACAGTGCAGACCTAATGATAGAAATTGTCGTACAGTAATAATTTGCTATATGAAAATTTTCTCATTTCATTAAATGTTATATACAACCATTATTGACATTTCGATATAGAATTTCAGAATTAATTTTCCATAAGGGATTTCATTTGTCAAAAATTGGCATTAATGACTCTAACGGATAAAAACATATCAGACAGTCATTTAGAGCTATTTGGGATTTGCCGGTCTTTGGGCGATTTATATAACATTCAATAGCTACGACTTATGCTTCATTGTACTGTTAAACTGTCAAATAAAATGCAATTCAATCTGTATCAATCTACACTTAATTGGTATATAATATGATATATACAGACTACCTACGAGTACTATCAGATTATGATAAGTAGATTTTTATGAAACTAAGTGGTTTTCCATAGATACTAACTGATTCTTAGACAGTGAAACCTCTGTAATTAGTCCACTTCTTTGATTCAAACAACAAGTCTTAATATTCATTGAGGTGATCTCATTTTCAAGTTGAAATATTAATGAAATATTGCGATAAGGCTTAAGAAAAACAGATCGGTGTAGGGGGCGGGGGGGGGATATACTAGTTTGGAAGTGGTCGCTATGTATGGTCGGCTGTACATGGAAACGTCTTAGTTTTCAAACAAACATGTCGTAACATACAGAACATACCAAATATGTCCTAAAACTATCCACAACAAGGGCTTAGTTAAGACTTTTACGCTGTACGATTAGTTCTTTTAGAAACGAGTTGGCTTATCAGTAATTGTTGGTTATATGATTCCTGTTTCTTATATGGCAATATGTTACCTTCTAAGCACGAAGGAATCTCTTACGAACGAACGATTTCACCTAACTGGTAATAAAAGAACGAATAATTACCTAGTATTAAATACACTAAGTATAAGTCCTAAGTTTAAAATGCATAGTTGCGTCCACTATCTAGACTTAAATAATGTATGGAGCGACAATGGCGTATTAAATGCAGCAAGCATGTCTCATAAAGAATACATAAAGCCAACCGATAATAATAGTTCCAAGAACGCAACAACATTACTTCAGACACATAATATCCATTACAATAATTACAGGGGAACATAAAATAGCCATTCTTTGAAATAACTCCCGGTGAGAGGTTCCGCTCTTAACATGGAATCACAGACTTTGGTTTTTAAAAACCGTTGTAAAACGCAGTCTAAGGTTTAGGGGACATGGCTCGACATGTTAAAACCACTATCGAAACATCTGACTGGTTACATCTGAACTGCCATAGAAATGTTTCGACACACCTTGGAGACCTAGTCAAGTACACTTTTAAGCAACAGATGGATCATTTCTGAACTGATACCATGTTATTTTAACTGATTATGAACTAGCACCAAATTGTTTTACCTGGTGCTGATTTGACACCAAGTTATTTTAACTGATTATGAACTGGTACCAAATTGTTTTAACTGGTACTGATTTGACACCAAGTTATTTTAACTGATTATGAACTGGTACCAAATTGTTTTTACTGATGCCGATTTGACACCAAGTTATTTTAACTGATTATGAACTGGTACCAAATTATTTTTACTGATGCTGATTTGACACCAAGTTATTTTAACTGATTATGAACTGACACGAGGTCGTTTAACTGATTCTGAACTGAACTGACACTAAGTTGTTATAACTGACTTTGAACTGACACGAACGTTTTTTTAACTGATTTTGATGTGACACCAAATTGTTTTAATTTGTTCAATTTTTTTCAACCAAACTAAGATGTTCGTGTTAACTTAACATTCTTTCGTGATCAAAATCACAAAAAGAACTTGTAAAACTCTAAATGGAACGTATAAGGGTGATTTCAAAAAAAATGAAGCAAATCCTTAAATTTCAAATGTAGCAAACCATGCAAAGATTTTCAGCACAAACTCTATGCTGTTGAATGTGGTTTGGTGTCAATATTTTCATAGCCAAGTTTCATAAACTTGCTGTTTTGTGTTCAAATGTTATTAAAGAAAACGTGTGTAAAATCGTTGCAAGTGTAACGCGTTTTTCGGACATTTTAGGTAAAACATGATTTTCAAAATGATGGTATGTATTTATTACTTTATAGAAACATGTAATGTTGCTTTTTACATAATTTGTGAACATTTAAGTTTAATAGCTTACTGAATTTACTTCAGTAGTACCATTTAATAACTATATTATTTTAAGAAGAAAATAGTTACTGCATTATTTTTTTCTCTTTAAAAATACTGCTCATTTCAATTAAAATGCTCTCATATCAAGACAGAAGGTAAGTGTATTGATTATCAGTGTATATTTCAAAAGACTGATATATTGTTAACATTAAATGACCAAATGGTTTAAGATAAAAGTTTTTTCAAGCACTCTACATTGAAAATTACTTTGCCTGTTGGAAAATGTTGCAAGTGTAACATTTGAGTTTAATGGTTTAGAATTTTCTAAAACACAGAAGTAGCATGTTTTTTGCTTTACATTTCAGAGGAGGAGAACCACCTGAGGTCATATAGTGCACTCATTTTCTTGTTGTGAAGCATGTCTTTTCTAGGCATGATCATAAGTGATGTTGCGAGTGTAACGCTATTTTGACATGTTGCAATAGGAACATTTTATACTGGCATATAATGCATATAGTACCAATGCTGCTTAAAAAGCACTGTTTTTCATTTAGGAGATACATGTGCTATATGTTTTTACAGTTTATCTTAATGAAATTTAGTACTTATTAGTAAAAATATGTATAATAATTGCAAAATACCCCAACTTTTATACTAAAATGAATATTATTTACACTTATTGTTAATGGTTTTACTTTTACTTTTCTTAAACTTTAAGCACAATGAAAATATGTTGAAAATAGGTACATGTGCAAGTAATATAACTGTTAACAGACTACATAAACAGGTAATGATAAATATAGGGAGAAATGTTACACTTGCAACAAAAAAAATCGAGATGAATATTGAAGGTGCATTTTCTATTTTTCCAAAGGTTTTGACAAAAATTAGGACTTTCAATGGGCAAATTGGTAGTCAAATGACCTTTTTGAGGGAGATGATCAGATCAATGAGATCTCTAGGGGTGCAACAATATGGCATAATCTGTGCAATTGCAATATATTGCAATATATTGGAATACAGTTGACCTATATTGCAATATGTATTGCAAGGTAGAAAAGTAATGAAAAATGCAATAAAACTATAGTCACTGTTAATTCTAGTGTTAACACATTACCACATAGTGATGTAAATGTTAAAGGTAGTTCATTCATATAGTATAACTAGATGGCTTATCAGTACCAATAGGTAAACTATCAGGTATACACACTGTACCAATATATGTTTGATGGAAAACTGAAAATAATAAATGATTTGTTATTATATATAGGGATGAATTGGTCTTTGATGGTTCAAAACAACACTAAAAATATGTCTGCATTCATTTAATTCGATGGATTATGAGCTCATTCATTATTGCAGTACATGGATGTAGTATTGCAGTACTTATCAGTCCGACACTTTATCACAATATACTGGTATACCGTCATACCATTGCACCCACTAGAGATATCTAACAATAAAGTGAAGGAGTTAAGTAGTATAGAGAAAAACTAAATAATGACCCAAATTTAAGGCAAGAACTTGAAAGTCTAAATAGCTCTTAAAGAAAAGAAAATACAAGAAAACACATTATACAAGTTAAAAAGAAAAAGAAAGGAAAATGAAACATTTAATAATATCATAAAGGAAAAGAACAGTCCAAGGATACAGAAACTATGAACAGTCAGACAGACAAAGAAAACAGAACTTAAAAGACAACATGGAACAGAAGAAATGCAGAACATAAAGATAAAAAGTATGCACAAAAGTGAAGAAAGACTTGTTTATGTTCCAAAGGTAGGCCAATCATTCTAAAATCTTTACATTGACTTTTAATTGTTTACAATAGAATCTTACATATTCTCCATGTATTAAAAATCCTTTAATCCTTAAAGGTTTATAACTATAGTAAATTTATTTTTCATTCTAGGGTTCTTCAAACAAATCAGGAAGATGTCAAGTTGCAGTTCCTACACGCATTTAGACAGACTGGTACCTACACATGACGCACAAATGATGACATTGCCTAGCAACCACAGTCAGATGTTCTGAAAAAAAAAATCACTTGTCAAGAGTTGCTGCAGGCGGGGTCTCAAATGAAATTTAAAATCAGTGAAATTCTGTTTGTTTTAAAAGAAAAAGTGTACACAAAATAGTACATGCAGAATTGTGATTAATTGTTAATTCTAAATGGATTTTAATGTAAAACTAATAAGATGGCAAGGTTGTCCCTTGGACCAAATGAAACTTGGTAGCATTCCTGAAGATTCCAGTTTTTAATTTCATTTCTTATTCATGGGGTTCATTTGTTGTAAATCAGTTATCTAATCAGATGCAATATTAATTAATTTAAACCCAAACTGGACCAAGTTATCCATACTGCAATGAATCATTGTTTTTAAAAAATGTTGCAAGTGTAACATCTGGCGTTAGTATTAAAATAGCATCATATAGCCTTATGACACATTTGTAAGTGAACTGGTATCAATTTTCTATGGTTTATTTTGTTTAAAGGTAAGATACATTAAGTTTAAAACAATACCACATCTATTAAATCCAGTATTTTGTTCAAAGCATATTGCAGTTGATACTAGTGGAGTTATATGAATTGATTAATAATTTTTGTTACATTCATATTTGCAGCTAGTTTTAAGATAACACTTCAGTTATGTCAATTCTGTATACAACATTTTGAACTATTGACACCAAAGAAGTATTGTTTATTATATGAACAACATAATATTGCAAAAATGTTGCAAGTGTAACAAATTGTTGAAAAATATGTAACCTTTTCAAGCAGCATATATGGCAAAGTTAAATATATTTCATACAAAGAAAAACATTCTAACTTTATGTAAATGATCTCAATATTATATTTCAAGTATTGTTTCCAGTTTATATTATGCTATGCAAAAAATATAAAAACTTTGCATGGTATCAGTAGAAAAAGAATTGATAAAAATCATCAAAAAGTATAAAATTTTGAAAAATAATGAAAAACCTTAGCTATTTTTGGTATTATTTTTACATTTATGTGTACAACATCGAAATGTTTACAAAAATGTGTGTTATTTAAATGTTTAATGTCAGAAAAGTAATCACAAATTATGTATGTATTTTGAAAAAAATACAGAAATAGTTCAATAAAATTTGCTGATTTCAGAATTGTGTGAACTTGCTCTTAATCGCCCCTTACATTTTTCAAAACTTCAATGTTATAACATACAGTGACAATAGAAATAAATGGCCTGTGTTAAACTTGAAATTTCACCTTTCTATCACTTTAAATCTTCATTATTTTTGAAATCACCCATAATAAAGACACGGAAGAAAATGTCGGACAAGTGACTCAAAGTGTGTAACCTGATCTTTGGGTACAAATCAGGTACACTACAAAGAAATCCTAAACAAATGATAAGATGCCTGTTTACGTAAATCTTTACCTTATTTTGTTGTATGATAAGAATGTGAAACTACAAATTTATTAATGTATGCGAATAAAACCAACATAGAAAAAAGAGAGTCAGTCCGGCGCAAGAATATTGATCGTTTGAACGGATTTAAATCCAGACGTTGAAATCGTAATTCTTAAAGCATACGTGTAGTAAATGAAAATTAAAATTCTGATCGTAAATAAATTCATAGGGACAATTTCTCACTACCTTATCGTATCACTAGTAATAACTCGTTCATTTCCGGTCATTTCCATACCATTTATTATTATGAAAGAGTTCGCAAGTTCCACAGAGAAATGATTTGAAACCAGTTTCTACATATCCTGAGATAATAGTATTCAATGAAACGATCTTGTCAATAAATATATAAATGTTTATTCGAAATTGGCATCAATTTCATAGTTCACTTTTTCAACAATGATGATATGGATGTATATACACATACATGTAGTTATAATACAAAATGCTAAATCATATTAAATGGTCTAATGAGTCCATTCAGATTCAAATCTGTATATATTTTAGAGGATATAACGTAAGTCTGGCTATAAGGGCCGAAATGGTCAATGTAACAAGTTGAACAAAGCTAATTTATTGTGTAAACTATAAAACTATAAAACTTCGTGTATACGTGTATTATTAAACTTTATAGAGTTTCCTGGTTTTCATAATCACACGCGAATGTATCTGATATATCATTTATTCATTCATTCATTCCTTCATTCGTTCGTTCGTTCGTTCGTTCGTTCTTTCATTCATTCATTCATTCATTCATTCATTCATTCATTCATTCATTCATTCATTCATTCATTTATTTATTTATTTAGCGATAAAAAATCACCAAACACGAAAAACGATTACATTAAATCATCTATTTCATTCCATTAACGTTTCGCCGCATTGGCTTCATCAGTACACTTTTTATTTTTATTTATTTTATACAATCTTTATAAGGAACAAGGCATATACATGAGTATATACAAATGTATACCGTATCACATGAAATACAACTAATCTGATATTTAAAGAACTCAAACAGCATCTATTAAAAGTATAGCATATAATTGATCAACATATGACACAAAAATGATGTGCAATTCTTAAAAAGTAGAAATCTAATAAAAATACTGATTTCTCAATACTCAAATTTAGCACACAAATGCAAGTAATCAAATATCTGCGCCCAAATGTCAACACTCACTTTCAATCGCTAAAATTAACCACTCAACAGTCAGTACTCAATTCTATCAACTTAAACATAACCAAAACGTGTCAATTAGCATTCAGATTTTAGCACTCAGATTTTAGCACTCAGGTTTTAGCATTCAGATTTTAGTACACAGCTGTAAACACTGAGCATATATAAATTTTCGGAATGCACAGTTGATTAAGATGCCAACCCAGTGACTAACATTATTCGATGTTTATATTCGATTAAAGAGCCAATCAGTTAATTGATTGATTATTATTGATTCTGAGTGTTGAGTGTAACACTTAGTCACTCCCAGACACTGCTATCAGACAGCACATTCACACTCAACTTCGGTAGATATTACTGAAATAAAGATTAATGTTTCTCACAGATACTCTTCGGTGTATATTTTGGTGGTGAAAATCCAGTTTCAATGTTAAGTTTTCATGCACTTTTAAGGCTTATTAGCTTACATAGGTATTTAAATACTGATAATCTAAAAGTGTTGCTGAATGTTTAGTGCTGAAATCAGAAACGCAATGTGAGATCCATAATTTGAGTACTGAGATTGGAGAACTGAGATTTGTGTACTGAAATGTGTGTTCTGCGAAATGAGTACTGAGATTTGTGTTCTGTGAAATGAGTACTGAGATTTGTGTTCTGTGAAATGAGTACTGAGATTGGTGTTCTGTAAAATGAGTACTGAGATTTGTGTTCTGTGAAATGAGTACTGAGATTTGTGTTCTGTGAAATGAGTACTAGGATGACGTGAACTGTGATTTGTGTTCTGTGAAATGAGTACTGAGATTTCAGTTCTGTGAAATGAGTACTGAGATTTGTGTTCTGTGAAATGAGTACTGAGATTTGTGTTCTGTGAAATGAGTACTAGGATAACGTGAACTGTGATTTGTGTTCTGTGAAATGAGTACTGAGATTTGTGTTCTGTGAAATGAGTACTAGGATTTGTGTTCTGTGAAATGAGTACTGAGATTTGTGTTCTGTGAAATGAGTACTAGGATGACGTAAACTGTGATTTGTGTTCTGTGAAATGAGTACTGAGATTTGTGTTCTGTGAAATGAGTACTGAGATTTGTGTTCTGTGAAATGAGTACTAGGATGACGTGAACTGTGATTTGTGTTCTGTGAAATGAGTACTGAGATGTGTGTTCTGTGAAATGAGTACTAGGATTTGTGTTCTGTGAAATGAGTACTGAGATTTGTGTTCTGTGAAATGAGTACTGAAATTTGTGTTCTGTGAAATGAGTACTAAGATTTGTGTTCTGTGAAATGAGTACTAGGATTTGTGTTCTGTGAAATGAGTACTAGGATTTGTGTTCTGTGAAATGAGTACTGAAATTTGTGTTCTGTGAAATGAGTACTGAGATTTGTGTTCTGTGAAATGGGTACTAGGATGACGTGAACTGTGATTTGTGTTCTGTGAAATGAGTACTGAGATTTGTGTTCTGTGAAATGAGTACTAGGATTTGTGTTCTGTGAAATGAGTACTGAAATTTGTGTTCTGTGAAATGAGTACTGAGATTTGTGTTCTGTGAAATGGGTACTAGGATGACGTGAACTGTGATTTGTGTTCTGTGAAATGAGTACTAGGATTTGTGTTCTGTGAAATGAGTACTGAAATTTGTGTTCTGTGAAATGAGTACTGAGATTTGTGTTCTGTGAAATGGGTACTAGGATGACGTGAACTGTGATTTGTGTTCTGTGAAATGAGTACTGAGATTTGTGTTCTGTGAAATGAGTACTGAGATTTGTGTTCTGTGAAATGAGTACTGAGATTTGTGTTCTGTGAAATGGGTACTGAGATTTGTGTTCTGTGAAATGGGTACTGAAATTTGTGTTCTGTGAAATGAGTACTGAGATTTGTGTTCTGTGAAATGGGTACTGAGATGTGTGTTCTGTGAAATGAGTACTGAAATTTGTGTTCTGTGAAATGAGTACTGAGATTTGTGTTCTGTGAAATGGGTACTGAAATTTGTGTTCTGTGAAATGAGTACTGAGATTTGTGTTCTGTGAAATGAGTACTGAAATTTGTGTTCTGTGAAATGGGTACTAGGATGACGTGAACTGTGATTTGTGTTCTGTGAAATGAGTACTAGGATTTGTGTTCTGTGAAATGAGTACTGAAATTTGTGTTCTGTGAAATGAGTACTGAGATTTGTGTTCTGTGAAATGGGTACTAGGATGACGTGAACTGTGATTTGTGTTCTGTGAAATGAGTACTGAGATTTGTGTTCTGTGAAATGAGTACTAGGATGACGTGAACTGTGATTTGTGTTCTGTGAAATGAGTACTGAGATTTGTGTTCTGTGAAATGAGTACTGAGATTTGTGTTCTGTGAAATGAGTACTGAGATTACGTGAACTGTGATATGGGTGATGAGATTCGAGTACTGAGATCTGACAGCGCGATTGGGAGTATTGAAATTCGAGTACTGAGATAAGAGGACTGGGATTTTAGTACTGATATTTGCACGCATGGATTTGAATCTTGAAAAGTATAGAGACATGTGTACTTTTACCTATGTTCTGAAAATGATGGGCTTTTAGAACTTTCATTATTTTCAATACTAGGATTTAAGTGCCTTCAGAACACACGAATCGAATAACCATTACCCCCAAATGAGACCCCTGCTCTTTAAAACACAGAAAACAGTTACCAAGCATAGGGACACAATGCCATGTATCATTGTCAGCGTTAAGCGCAGGAAATAAATAAATAAACTAAAACTTACGTGACGGTTGATAATTTCGTTTTGAACAGATAAATATATGTAGCTCATTTTTGTATGATTTTCAACTAAAACCAAACACGTTTAAAGTTACAAATGTATTTCAGAGAAAATATTTACAAACACGATAGAGGATGATTTTTTGTCCGGAGTTTCAATTAAACACTAAGCTGATTGTTATACGGGCTTTATGGTCGATGGACTGACTTTTATTGGGGATAAAAAGCGTTGGGTGGCAATTTTAGAAAAAAGTCATAGTTTTATTGCATATAATGAATATTTAATCAAGGTTATTTTACAAATCACGAGAACAGATCTTTGAAGACGTATTTTGGTACTTTAATACTGACCGTCCTGCGGCTTCCAAAAAGTCCCAATATTTTTTTCTTTCATTCATTACAGCAAGCAAGATTACTCGACCAGTCGGGACGAATATATATATTGCCAATAAAATTGATGGAATTAGGAAACAGTTTTTACGAATGACATAAAGCATCCATTTCTAAAACAATATTGCTCGGGTAATTACATGATATGTTTGTAATTCCGTGGCGTATAAATCTCACAACTCTGTTCTGTTTTAAATTGATACATCGTTGCATTAGTAAAATTATCTGCAAATATTTGTCGTTGCTTTTTTACAGACAAAAACAAGAACCATTTGTTTATCCTTGTCAGACTACGAGGAGATTCGGCACATAAGTGCAATATTCAAACGATTCAATGAAATGCGGATGGGGAATATTTGGTCGAATTCTGGAAACGCTTCAAACGGTGCTGTACTACATAATTCTCGTTTTGTTCCAGTTGTTTTAAAGCCGTTTTTTTTTCAACGATATTTCAATTATATTCGGCAGCAGGATAACAGAATCAGGACTGTATTCTAACCAGTATTAACAATTAAATCACTATTCCACAAGGAGGCGGCAACTCCTCCACGTGTGATGGAAAATCGACATTATTGTCGAATTTTCATTGAAGGGTATGACCTGGCACGGCTGGGATTCGAACACGGATAACCGGATTACCGGGTTATAAGTCCAGAACATTAACCACTGAACCATTGCTGCGGCCTACATTATTCTGGTCTCATTAGTTTATAAATGTTCCTATCCATTGTATAAGATATTAGTGCTGCATCCATATACAGTGAAACCTGTGTTAGTGGCCACCTCCGAATAAAATCCACCTTGCGAATAATGGCCATTCTTTTAAGAACTGTCATTAGGCATTTAGAACAAAATGACCTCCAAATCAAGTCCATCTGTCAATAAAGGCCTTATTTTGTCTTTCCCGAAGGTGACCTTTGTTCGCAGGGTTGACTGTATAGTCGATATGCATACATGTATAATAGTTACCAAGGGGACGAAATAATTAGATCTTTATGTACATTCAGTCGGAATGCAGAGGTTTAATTAGATTATTTTATCAATAAACATTTGCGTTTATAAGTAAATCATTATCAGCCATTATATCTAACAATTATACATTCCATACGGACGAAAGACAAGTAGACAGCTAACACGACACGTGACCTACGAACAAGTATACACTGTAACAGATCTACTGGTAAGATTATACCAATTAGGTTACCCGTATGTAGCACGAGAGAACAATCAGACCTGTAGTTAAAATACTACGATACAGTCAACCCTTGCTTAGCGCCCACTTCCGAGTGAAGGATACCCTGTGTATATAGGAGTCATTCCATTAAAACCCGTAATTATTTATTTAGAAAAAAGACCTCCAAATAAAGGCCATCTGTTGATAGAAGTCACATTTTGTCTTCCCCAATAAACGACCTTTGTTCACGGGTTTGATAGTACCTTCTTACAGTTATCGTTATCATTAAAATATTCTGCCCTTGGATGTTTTATTCTCTGGTATCTTGTCTCCCCTCTTTTAGTATGGAGGTGGCTCTGAAATGACCATAGCTGTCGAATGGCCGGTTAAACAACGGGTAAGTAAGCATCAGAAAATAACAAAACTTCCACATGTTCATGTCTTAAGCTAGTTACACATTTAGTGTCTAACACACGTATACATGTCTACCCAACGGCTGTTCTTACCAGGCTTAACTGTTTTTAATTCAATTTTCAGTCCGCTCATACACAATAAACACGAGAAGTAAGAAAAGTTACACAAACTAAAAGCCTGACATTTGAATACCATTTTTCTGTGAGGCTATTAGAAACGTCTCCGTCACTAGTCTGGGAAATAGTCAAAATTATGTCTTCCAAGTACCATTTATCATGTCTCACGGTGTTACCTCCGGCCAGTACTGACATTTCAGCATAGAAATCGCTTCAATGATGTAAGCTGTAACTCGGGGGTGTAGCTATACTGTGTTTATGAAGTGTTAGTAGCAAATTGGGCTCTGCGCATGTCCCGAGAATGATTTAGCTTAAATCGCCTAAGGTCCGCGTATAGGTAAAGCATAGAACATATCATAAGTCTTCTAGTGCTATGATTAAGTCATATACTGTACAACTGCCTTAACAAAGGGTTGGACAAAATAAATTCTTCAGGAAATACAACAAAAGCTTAGAAAATACATGTTATTGTATATTTGTTAGACCTCGTACCATTAATAAATATGTAAAGTCAAAAATATCTTTTAGGACGTAGGCTTTTATACTGGTAGCATCGATTAAGATACAGTACTGTATAGTACTGTACTGAAATACAGTTGAGCCCGAGTCCGAGGGTGCCTTAACAATTTAAACTATATTATAAACTATAAACAAGCACGTCCGAATTTATGAGTGTTTTTTTAAACAGGACGGTGAGCGGTGAGGTCTTAAGTGAGAAATTATTTTTCAATTTTCGGGAACTCGGGGTACACGACACCGAAGGTTTTGTGAATATATCAGCTACGAACTATACCAGTGACATTGTGGGTTTTATTCATAGTTCAATAAAAGTAATCATGAATAGTGAAAATTCTATCCCGGAAGATCAATGACGGACGCTTAGAAGATAGAAAGAACGGTAAATGTAAACATCCGAGAGTAGGTTGTAAATAAATACAAATAAAATGAAACGATTTAATGATGTTGACAGTCCGATAATACCCGTGAAACAGACATAAATTCGGTCTCGTTTGGACGTAATTACAGCTTGTGTCTATAGAGCGTTTGTTGCACGAGTTCATCGTGCTTCAATGAGTCTACATAACAATGGAAGGGATTAGTGCAAGTAGGGCCTATATATATATAATGTATAGTACAAGATCTGTATTTTAAAACACAATGCACCTCTCCGGGTGACCTTGACTTGAAAATGCACAGGTCCTGTAGAGGTTGTCATGAGACACCAAGATAAAATTATGAAGTTTGATTATTGTAGGTGGAAGCGTTTTGAGGTTTGGTACAGACAAACAAAGGGCCATAATCTGCCAAAAAAATGATCGAATCACAAAACCCCGACAGTACCTGTGTTGCGAGAAACATGGTGACAATAGTTCTACCAAAGTTTGGTCAAAATCCTCTGAGAAGTACAGAAGTTACAAACAAAACATTATTTTCTATTACGTATGCACAAAGCAATCAATGGACCATAAATCCACAAAAATAATCCAATCACAAAACCCGCAATATATGTGCTGGGGTTCTTGGTGATGATAAGTATATGAAAGTTTCGTCATATTCCCATGAGAAATGTAAGAGGAGTACCATAGAAGAAATTTAGAAATTCTTTAAAACACATTGCCTCCGTGACCTTGACCTTTGATCTACTGGCCTGAAAATGCACAGGTCCTGTAGAGGTCGTCACGAGGAACCAACATATGTCGTTTGCGTTTTGATTTTTTAGTCAAGGTTAAAGTTTGGTACAAACGGACAGTCAAACGGACGGACAGACAGACCAAAAACAATATGCAGATCTATCGATACGGGGGCATAAAAATAAGGATATATGCCCATCTTACACTCACCCCCATCAACTGTGGGCTGTCACATGAACTAACCTCTAAACTTTGTGTCACGTAAGTAAAAATCATAATTAGTGAATTCATAGATAACACTACAAGCATATTGTATTAGGGTAACAATTAAAATATATGTTAATTTACATAGTTTGGATATCAAATGAATTAGATAAAGGCATATTATCAATAAATTCAACCATTCACGCAAAATGGCAAAGTATTAAGAGCATTTAAACGCATTAATAATTGTTCGTTAGATAAATAAAGGATAAGAGTTGTCAAAATTTATATTAAAATGGGGGGTTATGACGATTTAAAAAGTCAATATATTTTTATTGTGGCGATCACTTATGTCAACAAATATTTTATCAATATATTGTACACCGATCATAAGTTTGAGATAAAATGTTAAAAAGGTCGAGGCTCAAATATTTAAATTGTAATGTCGCATGTTACTGTTAAATTAAGAATGTCTGAATATCGCACACGGACGCTAAAACACAATGGGCGTGTATATAGTTAAAATAACTACACTATTTTACACGACATCTGTTTGAGCGTCGACAACTTTGAATGAACATTCAATACAATAGTAAGAAATATTGCAACAACTTAAAGCAAGATTATATAATTATAGTTATAAGTATTCTCTTGTTTGGTGGTTATTTTGTATTTAAATAAGTTTCTCATCTTTACGCTAGATATTTAAATAGCCTTTTGTACCACCTATAAACAATACAAAACTCCAATACAAGAAAACCGAATACAAAAGAATATTTGTCAACATGACAATGGACAGACAGATAAAAATCATTCATTTTGTATCTTACAATACAAGGGGTGTTAAAAATTATCCCCTTAAATATCAAACAAACCGTGTCTAAACTTTCTGCCTATTGTGAAAGAATTCGGACATTTTGTCCCGAGGTTAAGCAGTCCGGTTATTACACGAATGACGCGATGAACAACCCACCTCTTGACCAGTAAAGCTGTTATAATTGTTCCCAACAATACGTAGACCAGATTGATATGAAATACAGAAAACTTTTAATCAATTACTTGCTCCAAGTTTTGAATCGCACGAAAGTCGAATACTTAAGAGAATGCGCACTCTTGATTTCGTAAACAATTAAAATAGTATCAAATAAATTATATTCCAATAAAATATATAATCGTGGATTTTGTATGAACAGCAAAACCACTGAAACTGGATTCCCTGAACCGGAATTCCCTGAAAATGGCCTAATTTCAAAGTCCCATATTTTCAAAAAATCATCAACAGCTCTCTGACAAACGGAATTCTCAGAAACCCGGATGTTTGACACGGACGGTACGGAAGGGGCCCGATTTTCAGCCTCATGTGGTATGGACAGAATAAGAAATGATTTTTTTGAGAAATTAAACGAAACTAAGCTAATTCACATCAAAATTGGAACACCGGGAAATAAGACAAACATCATGTTTATAGGTGTTTGACGATAAGTGTACACGAATATTATAGCAAACAAACACGTCCTACATTTTGATTAATCGTTGTAATACCTACGCCAGAAAGAACATTAATTTTTGCTTACGGAAGATGAACCAAAACAATGTTATCGTTAAATATGTTAATAGTGTACATACACTGAATTAGATACAATGCGCGTTTACAGGTATATCATAAATAGCATGCCTCATCTTACAGCAATAATATAATCGGGTAATTATCACGATCTAAGACTTGCCATAGTCTACTGGCATCGTTTCTTACAATAACACTGCAAAATAACTGGGTAGATGGGTATTAACACATGTTACTTAAAAGCTTGCGGGTATACACTGTGCAAACTTGTAAACAAACAAACCAAACGTAGAGCACAGAAAAACTGAACGCAACCAAACCTGAGTATATTAAAACTATATCCGAAACTAAATAATCTCCGAAAATAGAAACACTTTCACTAGAAATGAACCCACGGCTCCTGAAATATTTATCTATCACAGTTGCACAGTATTCAACACGATTACTCCCAATTTTTTATCAAAGTCGCTTTTACACAACAAACACTGGGTCAATATTGAATACAAGGCGTATATAAACGGTAGAGACGCCGCGTAGTAAACACTCTTAAACCGCGCTATAAACACGATAGTAAATGTCGAGTTTAAAGGCGAGGGCTCTGTTGAGATGGTCAGTTAATGTTTACATAAGCTCACTTCAGCTGACAGTGTGAATTATATGCAAAAACCTTGATACCGATTAAGACAAGTGTATACATCAGTAAGAATTTATTAAACTTCCCACACAGCGGCTTTGTAGTCGGGTTTGAAATATTTCATTGAGGAAAAATATCGAAGTAGATTTTGTTGCAATTTGATTTGTAAAATTGTAACTATACACGACAGACGTGGTGAAGAAAGAAATTTTACCTTCAAATAAAGTGGTGTTAGTTAGATTTATAGAAATCTCGCGTTCGTTTACTTTGAAGTTGTATCTAATTATGAGGAAGACTAGACACTGATATGCGCAAAACATGCAAATATATAATACAATCTTATCTACATTCCGAGACATTCAAATCTAAAGTGTGGATTTCCATGTCTAAAGACCCGGACGAGTCAATAAGAAAATGATAAAGGGGGCGATAGATTAAAAAAAGTTAAATTAATTTTGGCTTACAATCTGGTGACGTCGACCGTTTAACCGTACTTCTGTACCTTAATTAAACGTATCATTTACACGAGTGATCTCTTGCAAGGATTGATGTACCTTATACATACGCCCTTGTCTCTTGTTAATTTTCTCAAACAATTCAATCATTACAATTGGTACCTATGTACTGGAACCAGTTTACTTGCTCCTATTCCTATATAT
This sequence comes from Lutraria lutraria, assembly GCA_964023205.1. Taxonomy (NCBI): domain Eukaryota; kingdom Metazoa; phylum Mollusca; class Bivalvia; order Venerida; family Mactridae; genus Lutraria; species Lutraria lutraria. The sequence goes on from OZ026843.1 coordinate 25,350,178, forward strand.
GCATGGGTAATTGTGCGTCTTTTTGACACAGTAACAAGTTTTGACAAGACTGGTTCCTGTTTCTATACACATGGGTAGTTGTGCGTCTTTTTGATACAGTAACAAGTTTTGACAAGACTGGTTCCTGTTTCTATACGCATGGGTAGTTGTGCGTCTTTTTGACACAGTAACAAGTTTTGACAAGACTGGTTCATGTTCCTTGTTACAGTGCACCTAAGTACAGACTGAATCAAAGAGAAACAGTAATAGTTTTAACTCTTTTAAAACAGCATTGCATGGTGTTAATACAACAATGGATTCCATGTAACTTTTGGACAACTAGTGAAATAGTAATAAGAAGTCTAAGTAACGTTTACATGACGTGTGTAGTAAAAACTGGATTTAGCTACCACTTCCGTTTACAGTAAAACCTGTATTAGCGTCTATCTCCGAATAATGGCCAGCATGTTAACCAATGTCATTCTTTTGAAAAACAAATTTTAACTATTTAGAACAAAATGACCTCTGGCCAAACGTCACCTGTCAATAAAGGTCCTGTTATATCTTTCCGAAGTGTGTCCTTTATCAACAGGTGTCCATATACTCGTTGAGCAGAATTCTCTATAAATTTATATGAATTATATTCGGACTTGTTTTCAACATTTCTTCTTTAGTATAATTTGACAATGAAACCACTACGCTATAAAGTACAAAATGTGGTTTAAATAGTGAGGTGTTACTGTAATGATTAACACAATCGTAAATTTCTATACCTTAAAACGGAAAGTTACAATAATATTGATCCAGTTTATACCGTTTTCGATTGAAACAAACCAAGTCCTAAATTTAGCGTAACTGAAATTTATTCAAGGCTAAAATTTTATGCAAACTTTTAGAAAGTGAATAAAGAGTTTCACGTAAATACCTGGACACAAGCGATGTAATTAATTTGTAATCATCGATACAGGTCATGAACTTTACGACTCTGTTTGGACATGAAACGCTTTAAAATGACAGGAAGATGGAGAAATCAGAAGCGAAGTTAGGACGTGCGTGTGACAACATGTAATCCATTCAGACACGAACCCCTCTCATTCGAGATTTCCCCCCGAGGACCCCTCTCATTCGAGATACTCTTTAATCTTAACATTTCCTCTCGAGAACCTTTCGAATCTGAGCACCTCTCATTCGAACAATTCTCTGCGTGAACGTATCTGCTTAAGAACTTCCCAGGTCAGAATACCTGTCGTCCGAGAACATCTCTCATTCATTGACTTTACGTCCGAAACCTGACTGATTTGAACACAGAGCAGTCGAATTTGTTGAAGTATATATAGCTGAGCTGTGTTGGCGTATAACTCAGAATGAAGACTACCCTGTAAATAAAGGTCATTTAAAAAAACGTCATATATTTTTTAATGACCGAATAAGGGTCACCTGTCAATAAAGGCCACATTTAGTCATTCCCAAGGGTGAGCTTTGTTTACAGGTTTCACTGTACATACATCTAGTTTGCGTTCAGTTTAGAGGGATTTATTGTACAATATGTAACAATCTCAAAGTTACTGGCGCCGCCTATAATTATATGGGACACGGATATGCAATGCTTACTGTTATATGTGATTAGCAAAAGAAATCAGGACCCTAATATTTACATTCTAAAGATTGTGGGAGGTATCTGAGGCATAACTTAATCAAAAGGTAACTAGAGTCAAGTGTATAGACCATATTTATAGGGCATTAATATATAATGCGTTTAGCAAATTAATGAAGACATATATTTTACTCGGTTATAGAGAATTTTTAGTAGTTTGCATTTTACATTACGGCTTCGTGTTTTTTTTGTTGTTATCGTTCCTGTATAGAGAAATTATAAATCGTTTATCAGGAAAGCAGCTTTTTCAAAGTTTAAAAAAATATGCTGTAAGCACACAAAAAATATAGTTTTGTAGGGAAAATGTTTAATTCTAAGTCAGCGTTGACAAAAGCGTTTGTGTCAAGATCTGTTTTAACTCTAACAGGAAGTGTCGCTTCGAATTCAGCCACATTTTCCGCATTGTAGTCTTCCGTACTAATCATTCAATCAACAAGCAATACAACATGTGCCAGCTGTAATTGCGTCATGGTGAAAGATTAAAGGAAATCAGAGCATTACTCTTCTTGAAAGAAAACAGAAAGTGGAGAAATTACGCTAGTTTTGTGAAGTTATGTCAAACAAGTATTTCGGGACAAGTGAGTATCGAGGAAGTGAGAAGATAAGTGGTAAATTGTCCTCAAATTGCACGAAACATCGTAAAATATTATAATTAGATTCTAAAGCAAAATAGCGGCTATATACTGATTTCACGGGAATACAGTTATTGATATCATAGGGGTTTAGCACGTTGAATGTAAGGTGTATAGTGGTCATTAAGGCCAAAATGGCCACACGCATAGATATACATGGCCATAGTAACCGTTATATCATTCCATTAACGTGCTAAACCCCTATGATTTATATACTTATAGCTTATAATGTACATGTGTAAGTACAACATTCTTGTATGATTCAAAAAAAAAAAAAACACTTTAAAGGTATAGAATCACCAACATCACTTTATCTGTTGTTTGACGATCTTTTCCTCAGCTATTGTCATTTCAGAGACGCCTCAAAGTAACCGGGCCTTTATATCCCTACTTTTATTTCGAATAGATTTCTAGTAGTTGTGGTGATGGTGACATGGAAAAAGAGTCTCTGAAATATCGGAAGGCTAGTCGAGATTCGCACCCATGACCTACTGATTAGAAGACAAGCGCCCAATCTGATTAAATTCAACTCCTTAAACCCACTGATCGTAAGGAAGATCGAGCTTGAAATATGTTTATGGTGTACAACCACTTTAATTTAATACCCCCATCGCACTAGGGCTACGTTTGCACTACGTCCACCACGTCCTGGCAGGACGTGGCAAGAACTTGATTAACGTGATGAGGACGCAGTAGGAACCGGTTCAAGCGTGGTATGGTCTTCGTGGACGTGATGGACGCGGTGGGACTTTTGGCATGTCAAAAAATAATGTGGCGGGGCCGTGGTCAAATTAGAACTCGGTGCTTACGTAGTAAGAACGTAACAGGGACGTGACTAAAACCTAGTTGGAACTTCATTGACGCAGAAGAAGCGTGGTGCGGACTTGAAAAGACAGCAAGCGATTTTCACCGCGTTGTCACTGGGTTGTTACTACGCTTTTGTTACGTCAGTGAAGTTCTCACTACGTCTCAACCAGGTGTATGCTAAGACCGTCCAGATCACGCTACAGAAGACTGCACTAGGTTGTAATTTTGCTCCGTCACGTCTTTAGTACGTTTGCAACAGGTGACCAGTACGTTCCTGTCAGGTTCTGAGCAATTGGTATAAATACTGGATTTATACACCATTTTTTTATTTCCAGTCAAATGTATGTTAACAAATGAATGCATTTTGTTATTGTACCAGGACAGCAAGCCATTTTGGATGCTGAAATTGCAATTTTCTAAATAAGAAAAAGGAACATGAAGCAACTTCGATTATGTTGTGTTAGTGCATGGCTATAAGCAGAAAGAAGACTTCTGTTCGGCCATCATGATCAGTTAAAATAAATGGACACATGATACAGTATACATACGAAGCTAGTGAATACAATGAGGGCGTTATTGTGACCTAGGGAGAGCGCAGTTCAGTCTGCATGGACGTGGTGAGCACGTAATTGGGACGTAGTATAAACGCAATAGACCTGGTGACAACGGGAAGCTGCATGTGTAATGAACTTACTAGGAACGTGATAGACGCAGGGAGAACCTGGCAAAGACGTTACAACGTTACATAAGGACGTAGTGCGAACCTGAGTGCATCATTTTTTTCGAGTTTGACCCCGTCCCCGCCACGTCCATCAAACTTTTCAGGACGTGATGGGAACTTTGCGAGCGTGATGCGGACGTGCTCTGGTGTGATGAGGGCTTATATAATAATGAACAAGTGTATTAACTTTCTTCGCAGTTAGCTTTTTATGCTCGCTTATTGCATCTTAATCAAGTTTACAAAACAAAGACATGTTTCATTTCACCGACATAATCGAAATGAATAATTGGAAATCTAAACTGTACTCGAAATTGTTATATTGTCTTGTGATATTTACAAATAATTTCTCCAATAAATATTTGTCAATGATAATTTTCATATTGCATGTTCAAGATATCCCTACTGGAAGATGCCATTGTAATTTCTACTTCGATAGGTCGTTTCACCAAGAAGATAACCGATACGTGAAAATATAAACAATATATATCATGATGATATACTTTTTACGTGCATACCTTTTTTAATTGACCAATCAAATTCCTGTAAAATATGGTATCATATCATGTGACCTCAGCATAGGTGGGGGAGATAACGTGCACGAAACAAAGAAGTTCGTCATGTGTTGGTATCGGAGGAAAACTTAACTTTTATTTTGTGTGAAATGAATGCTGCCATGCAGTTGTCAAGCGTCTGCTAGTGTTTGGACTGATTGAATAAGTTCTCAGTTCTAAACAAATGGTGCCGTTTACATCTATGTAATCCAGACAGAAATCTCAGATTCCGGAGACAATACATTTTGACCAAAATGGTAAGAAGATTACAGAATAGAACAGAACCCTTCTAAAAACGTCCTGGTCAATAATATTGCATATATTAATTGACAATAATGGTTTTAATAAATTTGATGTGATTATTTGAGCCGATCTTTGAAAGCTTAAAATTTTTCAATTTTAGTACCATAATCGTGCAAAACGGATTCAAGGTGATGTTCATGTTTTGAAAATGGCATTTTTTGTAAGACGGTCACAACTTTTCTAGAATCGAAGCTATCTTAAAGATAAGTGTCATCATTTTAGACATTTGTTAGTCGTATTTCACCGACGACTTTTTTATTACTGTTTTTATTAGTTAACAATATTTATTCAATAAAATTAATAATGCAATGGTGCAATTATCCATTAGTATTTGTACCACTGGACATATGGCACTTTTTAATCTTAATAAAATAAAATAATGAAGTCATGAGTGTAAGAAGGAAGCATATGACATTTGATATCAGACTGTAGTTTTTATTTCATAATTATGTCATAATGTCAGGAATAACATTTCAAATAGATTTAATTAAGAACAAAACTATATCGAGCTTTGACCAGATTTCCATGTTTTGGGTATTTTAAGAGTTGCATTGTCTATTGTCATGACTTTGGAATGAAATATAACTGAATGTTTTGTAGCAAATATTTTTTTAGCTTTTTAATACTAACTGGTAGATAGAACAGTCGTTGAAGTTCATACATGTATACTGAATTATTGGTGGACACATCTGTAATAGAATCTAATCCATCTATATACAATGTGTTTAAGACAATGTCCATTCAGTGGACTTCACAATAATCACATTCATTCAATTAATGTGTCTTCATTACATGGATACGTACAACTCTTTTGATTTGCATTTGATATATATTTTATCTGGTAATTAAACCCACCTCGGTGTTCCAGTGACCAAGGTCGGTGACTTGAAATCATTGTAACCTCTCACTGACAGAGGATCGTGTGTTAGAGCCCCGCTACCGACCATGTGTCTTAATGTATGGTGGCTGATTTACGCCATGTCGTATTTTCGCTTTTTCGCCACAACAAAGCGAAAATGCGAAAAAGCGAAAATACGACAAAGTCAACTTTGTCGTATCTTTGCATTGTTGCATTGTCGTGGCGAAAAAGCGAAAATACGACAGATGAAGGGCGACAATACGACACCAAAAATGTGTCGTGCTTTAGCCTTACATCTGTCGTATCTTTGCTTTTTCGTGGCGAAAATGTAACAATGCAAAAACACGACAAAGTCGACTTTTTCGCATTTTCGCATTGTTGCATTGTTGCATTTTCGCGTTCCGGTTGTACAAGCGCATGCGCACCAACTTGTATAAGGTTTATATAAACTACCTGCGCATGCGTAACCGGAACGCAACAATGCGAAAATGCAACAATGCGAAAATGTAACAATGCGAAAAAGTCGACGAAAAAGCAAAGATACGACAGATGTTAGGCAAAAACACGACACATCTTTGGTGTCGTATTGTCGCCCTTCATCTGTCGTATTTTCGCTTTTTCGCCACGACAATGCGAAAATGCAACAATGCAAAGATACGACAAAGTTGACTTTGTCGTATTTTCGCTTTTTCGCATTTTCGCGAAAAAGCGAAAATACGACATGGCATAAATCAGCCACCATACTTAATGTGTGAAAGTAGGTAGTTGCTGACGGAAGATGAGTCTAGTACTTGTTCTTCCAAGGAGCGATGGTTAAGTGAACAGTCCGCCTCATATTACTCTGACTGTTGAAAAGGGACGTAAGACCCAAACAAACGTACATTATCTGGTAATCGTAAGGAAATAACTTCATTGAAGATATTATGCGTGTCTATATTTATAACCGTATTTTCCGGTTTGGACCTGATACGTGTAGGACGGCAGTTTTACCGTACCATTAAGTAATATTCTTAGTTTCTCAAATGAAATAAAAAAAGAGATTTCTCACCAACTAAGTTGATAATTTTATCGAAACGCCTAGAGCTCTCACAATTCACTCGAATCAATCCTAGATACATTCTTATCCCCGAAACTCCCTAAGGAGTCGTGTGTCAAGTAATGGAAACGTGCGAAGAGTCTAATGAATGTATGAGTTTTGTATTCTATGTAATCCCGACCGGTATGAATAGAAATGTTTAAAGTTTGGACATTGTTTGGCCTGACACTGAAAGCCATTTAGCAGATAACGTATAGAGCTACGTGTACTTAAAGTAGATTATATTGTCAGGAAAGTTTTGTAGATTTCTCACATTAATTTTGGTGCGTTACAACATTTGTTTCAAACGTGTAAGATATTGAATGAAAAATAAATGGGTTTGGATGGAATGCATTTCTCAAGATAGACAATTTGTCTGCAGAAAATTGCAGTTTGGTTAAATTATTTAGTTTGATGTTTAGTAACGGGAATTTTCTTTGAAAAAAAAAATAATTTGATAAAACGCGACCACAAATAAATGCGAGGATTGTCACAAAAGTTGGCAATATGGCTTGTGTGAAAATTGACTATTTCATTTAAAAGACCACTTAGATTAAAACTAAAAGGAACGGTAGCGACTGTATTTACTACGTCGTCCTTCGAAATTAAGGAAGATAAGAAAGCCACACTTTTGAACCCTTGTCACTGATTGGATAAGAGCAACTTCCTTATTTGTTCAAGTAATTGCACGTGTATAATTTAAAGTTACATATCACTTATTTGTTTTTTAGATTCTGAAAGATTTATAGAAACTATTTATCACATGCATAAATATAGTGAACTAGTAAGATAAAGGATTTTCAGTCATTTTTTACATGATAAAATGAGTTTTTGTCATCCAATCTAACGTAGTACACAGGGCCGCGGTCGTGGTCCAGTGGTCAGTGCACTCGATTCGTAACCCGGCGATCCAGGTTCGATTCCCGGTCGCTGCAGGTCATATCCTTCTATGCAAATTTGACAACAATGTCGATTTTTTCCCGCCTCATGTGGAGGACTTGCAGTTTCCTTGTTAAAGGGTAAGTTAGTACTAGTTAGAATACAGTCCAGGAAACCTTGTTTGGTGAACTGATCACCGTATATAACTAAAATAACCGTAATAGATAAATCAACTTAAGCTTTTTATACAATATCGACGGAATCAAAATACACAACCAACTTGAGAAAAAACAATCTCTAATTGTCAGCCATTATCAAAATCCTCAAAGACTTCCAATTAGACTTTTCATACTCGAAAATCTAATTTTCTGAGTTTCTAAAATGTAAGAATGTCAGTCTTTCGATGTTTTTGCCTCGTTTTCGTCTCATTTCAAACTTTCATTCTCAACCACGTGGGTAGTCACGTGGGTAGTCATTGTGTCATTGAAACTTTCAATCAGTTTCATTTCCGCTTTGTACAAAAATACGAAGTTGTTAGAATTTTAAACGAAATTTAAATCCGAAGAAAGTTTTTAGTATCGAGAATAATTACGAATTCTGTCGGGATTGAAAACTTTAGCTTGAAAACGGAATTGTATATTAAGGTATTCCAAGCCTAATACTGTACTTTTCTGATATATCTTCTATTTCTGCTTAATGCCTTTACAAAAAATGGTAATATTACAAAAATAGTATAGCCCAATTATCATTTATTTTTTTAAATGCAAGAGTTGTTGCCCTTGATGAAAAATTGAAAACTATTAATTTCTGTAGATATTGCATGGTGACTTATTTGTTTCTTTATCAACTTAGATTGATAATGAGCTATTGCATCTTATTACCATGAGTTTTTATTGAGATGGGTGTTTTTTTATTAATCTTTGAAAAGTGGCCTATTCCCATTGGCTTCAAGAAACTAACTCAATGGAATGTCATTGCATTTTACAAATTTCATGGTAATTCATTTTACATCGTGGGAACCTTTAAAAATTATGAATGTTTCCAAAATCTGTCGCTAACCGGAGGTGTTGAAGGAAAAAAGTACATAAATGAAAAATTCCTATGATATATACTATGCCATATTTACAGACGGCATTATTTTTTTGTCTGGATCATAAACAAGGACATGTATTTAACATGTTTTCTGTCTGAGATTCAGATATTATATTTTATAGCAGCAGCCTGGGTCATTTTTGCGGTTGAAGACCCCCCTATTCGACAGCTATGGTCATTTATGTGCCGAGAGAGAGAGTGTGTGTGAGAGAGAGAGAGAGAGAGAGCATTTATATTCCTTCTTTAATTTCGCATAGGTTTTCCGGGTTCTATATCGTGCTCGGCGAAACGCCAATAGCTTCTTAACTTAGTACGAACGGACAGGACAGGCGGATGGACAAGGCGATCTCTATATATCACCACCCGCCAGGGGAATGAAAATGGCGTCACCAATAGTTCATGTATCAAATCCATCAGCTGTGTCATTCTTTTCAAATATTTTTCTGCGTTATTAGATCTTACCGTCATATATCATTATACACAGTCGACTTCCAATGACCTATCTGGGGATATAATTGTTTCAGCGTCGGGGAGGCAGGCAAGCAATGACCTATCTGGGGATATAATTGTTTCAGCGTCCTTCCAATGACCTATCTGAGGATATAATTGTTTCAGCGTCGGGGAGGCAGGCAAGCAATGACCTATCTGGGGATATAATTGTTTCAGCGTCCTTCCAATGACCTATCTGGGGATATAATTGTTTCAGCGTCGGGGAGGCAGGCAAGCAATGACCTATCTGGGGATATAATTGTTTCAGCGTCCTTCCAATGACCTATCTGGGGATATAATTGTTTCAGCGTCGGGGAGGCAGGCAAGCAATGACCTATCTGGGGATATAATTGTTTCAGCGTCCTTCCAATGACCTATCTGGGGATATAATTGTTTCAGCGTCGGGGAGGCAGACAAGCAATGACCTATCTGGGGATATAATTGTTTCAGCGTCCTTCCAATGACCTATCTGGGGATATAATTGTTTCAGCGTCGGGGAGGCAGGCAAGCAATGACCTATCTGAGGATATAATTGTTTCAGCGTCCTTCCAATGACCTATCTGAGGATATAATTGTTTCAGCGTCGGGGAGGCAGGCAAGCAATGACCTATCTGAGGATATAATTGTTTCAGCGTCCTTCCAATGACCTATCTGAGGATATAATTGTTTCAGCGTCGGGGAGGCAGGCAAGAAAATGCTGACAAATAGTTCAGCAGTCGTACCATCTTATGACAAGTGTGATATTATCGGTCGGCTCCGGGAAAATAAAATAATTATTGATAATGTGCACCAAATTTGCTGCAAGCTTACACGCACTAACAGTTAATGCCCCGTAATTGAATCATGAATAGACATGCATTCAGGATTTGTTTATCATTTACACTCGCTAATATTACTTAAATATCATGATTCACTAAATTGTTGTATTATCGTGGTAATATGATATTTTGATTAATGAATAATTCTCTCAGTATTTGTTGAAGTAACGAGTGCAAAAAATGATCGAACAATCCTGGATAAGGTCGCTGGACTATGTAATGTGTTTAGCAATATATTCGACATTGGAGTACAAAAATGTACTAGTATTTCAATTTATCTTTAAGATTAGTCTGTTTTGTGAAATTTATGAATTTTGACTTGATGTCTCATATAATACTGGTATGTTTCTTTCGGTATACTTGTTTGTATGTAGGGATAATTGTTTTGATGTGTCCCTTTTACTATATGCTGTATATGTGTCTTTGGCTGTTCCGTGAGGATTGTGGACATGTTTGGGGGTCGGAAGGATGGGTGTGAGCCAAAAAGGCTCTTTTTGTGTGTTTTGGGACTTTAGTCCAGCTTTCCATTGCCGTCACTTGCAATAAACAAGGCTTTTAGTATTCGTTTTAACTTTGAGCATTGCTTTTGGATGACTAGTGACAGTACCATCTTCATATTGGCATGGTACAGTATATGTACATGTTCTAGTACTTACCTCGTTTTTGTAACATTGTTTGTTACTATAAATGTCAACTTCAAACTAAACTAGTGCCTTAAGTATAAAATGTAATTTTTATCTATTAAACATTTACTCGTTTTGTTTTATTGTATTGACCACAATGTTGTCTGTCTGACATAGGTACTTTTCACTAAGTAAATTATACTGGACATTGAATCATAAAACCTGACTAAAAGTTTCTCTTTATATTTATTGGAGTTAGTCGTGTCCGGGTGATTATAATCTCGGACTAGTGATCTTTAGCCTCACACCGCCGTCTATTCTAATTCCACCCGGTAACAGACATATCTAAGCTGTCCTCTAGCTTATGGTATGCTGGGATTCATCCTCTACCATTCAATCTGGCAATCGGAATTACTCGGTCATTTCCGTAACTGAGAAAAACGCCTTGTAAGATTAGGGTTACACATTTTGGTTATGCGGTTTCTGGTCACTATTTTTTCAAGAATCATTCTCAGAATTACAGACTTTCAAACGTGTTTATCGTTCGTGATTGATAAAATGCGAATCCGGTTCACATTGAAAGAGAAACAGGTTGTTCCATCGGTCAGCCATATAATGGAAAGTAGTCCGAGAACAATAACAACAAAATGGCTGCCTGCCTATAATGTCCGAGGCATTTTTCTTTAGACAAACGCCGAGGAGTTCCGATTGTCAATCTGGAAGTTGTAAAATCACACTGGCTGTAGTTGCGATGTCAAACCCCAAGTGACAAGAAAACAATAAAATATATATAGTCAAAAAATGTCAATGGCTTTAAAAATACATTTTACCATTGTTACGGCATCAACATCAGAATGGAAAATCAGACTTTTAAAAACTTCATGAGTGTCAATCACCATTTTTATACAGGGATAGTGAAAACATATTTAATTTTCACTCGGAATCTTTCGCAGACATATTAAACCACACTGAGGTTTGTTTACATTTATGTTTGGTTTGACAAACATTCAAATAGACAACTTATTGTTTTTTATCTGTTTGTCTGCAATCAAACTTGTCAAAATGGCGTAATAATAATTTACATATTTGCTTACTCAAATCGAAGTGGTAAAATGACTCCATAAAAGGGGTGTCACCTAAGCTGATATTTCTGCCAAATAATGTCTGTAAATTGTTAAAAAACAAGACAGATTTCGTCTGGTTTTGTAGAAGTAGATGTTTATACGATTCGAAATAACGGTATGAGATTATTCGAGTGACGACCTAGACTGCGAATATTCAATAACTAGCGAGTTCATTTAATGTTTGTAAGATTTATACGGTCCATCATTGCCTTCGAATTGGACAAAACTGTTATAATAGTACTATCACAGTTCAAATAGAACTATTGATGTCCAAAAAGACTTTCAAAATTCTAATAGGATAAAAGCATTTCCAATAAGATCACCGGGATTCCAATAGAACTTTAATAGTGCTATCAATGTTCAAATAGGTCAAACTTTGATCAGATAAAACAGGTCTGTTTCAAGCAGGCCAACGATGACAGAATAGAACAGAAAAAATACTTCATCTAGACTTAAGCATTTTAGCTCATCGCCATACGGACAGACACAATTGCATCGTAAATAAACAACATTTGAGATTTGATCACAAGTTGGACCATGCTGACAGAACAGCATGATTGAGTTGACATAAACTGGAGATGATGAAGCATTTATAAACATACCACTGTACCATTACATTCCTGTACAATCATGATATCGCGTCTTTTATATCACCGTGATGACGGTGAAAACACCATGGCCCTTACTGGCCACCATACCCGACCAGCGAAATGAATTCACGAGATCATGAATTTTTATATACTTCATTAATGGTTCATGAAGTAAGAATGATAATGTGACAGGGGCATAGTGAATATATTTGTTTAGTGCTGCACATAATTGTTTAGACAATATAATCTGATGTACGGCAATCCTTTATATAGTAGAGTGCACGTGGCAGTATGTATAATGAAGAGATAAGAGATAACATAAACGCTTAGATGCCTTTATTTATCGGACTTGAGTCACGCAGAACTTTTTTTAATCATAGGACCCCTTGCTGAATTCAGACAATAGAAATAGTTCACAATACATCTCAAAGTAGGATTAATAGGGGTCCACAAAGCGAATGGTCGGGAACAGAAAGGGCTTCGAAAAAAATATTCACAAAAGACTTCATCTTCAGACAAATTAGGTCGCAGTGAACAAACAAATTAGTTAACCATTCCGATAAAGCATACCATTATACATACACATGTACATGTATTATGTTTCTGATACATATATGTGATGAAACATCATAATTGTCTGTCAATAATCAGTCATATATATGTACAAACTGTATATGTATATCCAAAAGCACATGCATAATGTTTTTTACCACAAAAAATATTTGCACAAACACGTACTGAGTCAAATTAATTATCCTAATTTCTAGTGCTGGTTAAAGAAGTGCTTCCTTATTTAGCGGGACGTGAGTATTACATACTGCAAACCATGCTTGACAACAACGGAGATAAATGTGAAGTCACGTTCAAACTATATGGATCAGTGGAAGCCAATCAAATCGGTACTAACGTCTGTTAAAGTATCTGAAAAAGTTATGCATGGAAATGCGTTGACTTATTTGTGTAATAAAGCACATTAAACAAACAATAGGTTTTTATCAACCTGTCTTAAAGTTCGATGTTAATTGAAATAGAAAAACCACTGTTGACAATTCTCAAAGCATTTTTTTATCTTCAACAGTTACACAACTGCGCTTTATAACTGGTCACCAGAGGACGGACTTCCGTGTTCATGATATGGGCGTGGTTATTGCCTCTGACTAGCAGTCGTCAGTCCCCCCCCCCCCACCGCTTTGAGTCCGAGTTCCAGCTGGGACAAAGTGCATGAGAAAGCTGTGTAGCAAGCTTACAGGTGGTCAATGGTGCTATCCCGAGTGTAAGCCTGGGGTCTGTAGCCATCGTTATAGCTGGAAATGTCTGTTAATCATCTCAATAGAAAAGAAACAATGCAACATGTATTAACCAAAACGTAAGGGGAACGTTTCATTTAAATGAATATTATATTTAAGGGACAATACATAAAAATCAACGCTCTGTATAATGTACAAAACTGTCAACACCATTAGTAGTTTTCATTTTGATAAAAATTGTCTACATCACTGGTAGTAAAACGCATTCATCTTAATAAGTGTATGTCAGTACCCTACTCTCAAAGTTGATATAAAGTTTTCTTTTAACAAGCTTATAGATAGATTGTGCTGAACCGATTTTTCATCTTCGCCTAAGAAGTATTTGTTTGTCGATCTGCAAAATGTCCTAATAACGACCTTTAACATACACTTTGGTAGTTAGGCTCCTAGGGTATCCATTCCATAAATAAATAGAAGCAATAATCCCGTAGTTTTATACAATAATGTGTCAAATAACGTCTAATATACTCTCTGATGGTAATGCTTTTATGACAAAACGTAGATATATTAACTCAATGGTTAGAGAAGGGATATACTTGAGATATTCTTCATGGTCTAAATGTTGCTGAACATTGACCGTGAGGCTTAGAAAGTTCTTAGAAATACTAGTAACATTAAACAGTGTGTAAAGCTACATCTTTCTGATTGTTAGGGAACACTTTATTCTGATAACTTGTAACAATCATGTTTGTTAGATTACAGAGACAGTTTTGATTAAAACTTTGAGAAAACACAACGAGGCTATGAAAATAATGTGATTTTACACTTTTTGAAATTCATGCAGCGTGTTTGTTAGATTTAGTTTTATAAACTTCAAAGTTTCATCGATCACATTTGGTACGCAATATTCATAGTGAGATCACCACGTCCCGTCGTTACAAAACCTTAGATCGGTCTCCATGTTCAAATCTCAGATTTTGTCTTATAATAATATTTCTAAGTTAATTATGGTCAGACAATAGTGCTATTATTGATACATACGTCTGACAGTATAATTGACCTGAACATGTATTCAAAGATTGTTCAACTCTATATTTTCAACCATCCTACTTTGAGAATGGAATTGAGATTTGAGCTAGGTGATTGTTCTCATGTTTTATAACCTCGCGACCGGATGTCCTAATCGAAACTTCATTCATCGGAATTGGCCTGAAGTGGCTAAGGTTTTTGGAGTGAGTTCTACAACTTCAAACTAATTTGCAAATATGTGTAATTAATTATTGTATCACTTGATCAGTGAATTTAATTATGCTTTTCTTTTTATAAAACATGTGTAGCATTGACGAATAAGATTTCACTTCAGAAAATACAAAATTAAGTTTTCAGTTCGGAGACCGATCTCGAGTTTTTTTTTAAGTTTTATAACCCCGGAGCCTGGTCTACTACAGTATTTATTCACCATTTCCGATGTGTATTAAGTTTTACACTTATCTTAATGAAACACATGGGAGATAATTCAGATATAACATCGGAAATGTTTCTGTAAGAGTTATCTATCGGTGTAGCATTATTAGTCCTTCGATTTTTATCGAATATAGTTCTATCATTTAGAATTCGTACAGAACCGAACAACCCAGTACTACTGTTTTCTTTTACGTCAATATTGCAGAATTCAGGACACTTTCATTTAATTTGCTAAGTGTCTATCTCATTTTGCAAAACCTAACTGCCTATTTAAAAACACACACACAAGCTCATTTTGAAACAAATTCGTTTTCTTGACTTGAATAACAGACACATCGTACTATACAAAATAAAAAGAACAAACGCCAGCTGACAAGTTTAAACTCAGAACAGAAAACTCTAATACGTCTTATTCCTACGAGCCACTGTATTCTACACTAGAATACATGAATTCAAACGTCGTTATCGTCGTTTTCCCCTTTTATATCTTTACTAAAATATTTTATTTTTTTGTTGTTGAAAGAACTCAAAATCTAGGCACATGCGGACGATTCAGAAGATAATAAAACAGAATGGTCCTATTTGATGTCGTTACATCGTACACCTCAACCGATCCTGAACATTGGACACACCTTATTTATTTTATATGTTTAGTTTATTGTCACCGCTAAAACCAATAAGATCAAATTACAAACTAAAAATGTGAAACAGGTCGTTAACAACTCCTTAATGTAAATAGAGAAAACTGCATATATACAATGTACTAGCATAATTATGTTTTATTATATATAATGGAGTCTTGATGCACCTAGGTAGTCCATTACTTTTATTCATTATTCGTTCGTTTCTCCGTCCGTCCGTTCGTTCGTTTTTTTTTGTGCGTTCATGTCAATGACCTTTATTCACAGAATGGCCTTTTATACGGAGATGACCGCTAACATGGGTTTGACTGTATACGGACTCGAAATAAAATTTATCATTTGTATGCATCTGTGTGTTAGTTCGTCCGTCCGTTCGTCCGTTCATATTAATACAAGAACACTCAGGTTTATATTATATGTATAAGATGTAACTGAACTAGACACGTATATTAATAAATACATGTTCTATAACTACTACTTGGGAACCCCCGTGTTTAGATGGTTCTCGTTCTGTGATAACTAAACATTAGCCCCCCACCCACCCATTACACAATAACAATTTAATTAAAAAAAAGATAAAGATAATGAAAAATATAGGTCACCACGCAATACCAAAAGAAATTAATATTTTTCTATTTTTCAACAAGGGCAACAACTCTAACAAAAAATTCAAAATATGTCGTAAAATATATTATAATATCCAGAAATAATGTCAATTGGGCAATACTATTTCTGTAATACTAGTAGTTACAGTTTTGTGTAGCATGGAACAGATACATCAGAACAGTACATTATTAGGGGTCTACTAGCTTAATGTAGTTCTGTCCTGGGATATTCCTCCGCCGTTATTCAAAGCTGGAAAGTCTCTAAATGACCCGGACTCTTGGCGCGACGTTAACTAACGTTATTAGAGACGAAAATAGTACATCAACTTATTACCGTTCGCTTGTGAAAAGGGACAAAATACAGACCACTTTAAAATTTGATGAATTTTACTTTGATTTGTTGGACGTCTGCATTATTTGAGATTAACATGTTATTTAAAAACAAACAAAAAATGTATAATTACGCTATGTGTAACCGAAGACGTTTTAATGGGTACAAAAGTAGAAACTAAAATACCTTTTAATTAATGTTATATTTAGATTTAATAGCTATGCTCTAAGAATAGTTTAAACTGAGTTGTACGATTTGCTATCCGATAGATGTTCTATTTGTTTGATAAAGTGTATATGATTAAGTTTTGCTAGCATTGTAAATACATTGGTTTTGAATTACTGCATTTCAGTCTTTATTATAGAATATTTTGGAGGTACACATTTATGTAATCCTTCACAGATTATGTTTTCAAATTTAATTAAAAAAGTCTTTACAGGTAAAAACCGAAACACATGGTTTATTTATAGATCAATGACTGCACGTAAATTATCTACGGTATCCGAAATGATTTTAATGCTGCTTATTTGTTCGTCTTTTCAATTCAACAAAACTATCACTTGTACCATTGTAAATATCAACATTTCCATTTTAACTGCTTTTTATTTTTTATGAATTCAAAATATGTAATATTTCAGAACTGTTTTTGTTACACAACTGTATAATAATTCAAAGCGAGAAAATTAGGTAAGCCTGGTCCTCTGCCGACGGGTCCGTGCATTTTCCATTCAACCGAGACCAAAGGCTGGTGAAGAGATGAACTGGCTCCCGCTCCATACTGCAGTGCATCGAAGGGTTTTACAGACAAGTCAACGGGAACCAGCTCAGTGAAAGAATAACAGGAACCAGTCCCAACCATACGGAAACCACTCTGCCATATATATACATTCAATCACAAAAAAAGTATTTGTAACTCACCTGATGTGTCCATCGACTGCTATCAATTTGTTGTAGGACTGTCGTCTGGTGACTGTTACTGTCTCTCACAGCATTCAGAAAACAGACGAGAAAGAAAGCCACTCGTAGATTGCATATTATCCCCATCTTCTGCTGGTTAAAACAGACACAAGTTTTAGTCAATCCCACAAGAAACAAACAATAGTCGTATATAGGAATTCCTAAAATAATCGTGAAGACATGCATACAGTTTTAAACTTTTCAATGCACGACCAAAGTTCTAAACTAGTCTTTCAGTGAAATATTAAAAACCAACACATTTATTTAATCCTTTTCAAATCCTTCAGTGTTTTTAAAATGAAGAAATATTCATGAACGAGCCAAAATCATGAAAATGCTTGCATTAAATGAATTTGTTTTCATTGCCAGAAACCGGTGTACACCACGACTTCTATACTTAACATTCATCCGCTATAATTTTCACCAAATGATAATAAAGTATCAATCTTCCAGCATATGATAATGGAATGAAAAGGAGCAATTATGCGAAAGCCTTACATTCGTAAATGTGACAAAAAACGTCTGCAGCGGTAACTCGATTATTGTTATTAAAAAGCAAGAAACACGTTTCGCTTTCTTTTTAAGTTATGCTTACTCGGTCGTATCGTAGTAATATTTACGTTTTGGGTGTAAAACTACCAATTTTATACCCGCATATTCATAATTATAAAATGAATACGGTGTAATTCATACCATATATATTTTATGCGTTATTTTTATTTTAAGTGATACTCGTGTTGATAATGTATAAGGTGATGTCTTTTGTTGACTTAAGTAAGTTAAGATCGTGAGAACGATATACTTTTTCAGCCATGAAGATTTTTATTTGTTAGCACATACAAAATATTTTAAATTTTAATGACAGGTTTTGAATTTGTTAGCAGATTGACACAACATGTTTTTATAATGACATGTACGTGGATTTGTATGTGCTTGTATGTTTGTATGTGTTCCCTAGTTTGGTGTTTATGTGTTTATATGTGTGAGTGTGTTAACTTAAATTTGGTGTACATGTGTCTGTACGTGTGTATGATGTATTTGTATGTATACTAGTATGTTTGTATGTGTGGATGTGCTCCGTAGTTTAGTGTATATGTGTACATTGTATATATATTGATATACTCGTGAATATGTTGGATACAAAAAAAGCATTCATTGGTATGTAAATATGTCTTAATATTGAGCTACGCGAAAATTTGGCAAAATTATTGATAGTCACCGACCGAGAAATTATCATTGTCCTTGAAATTATTGGTTTCTTCGGAATTTATTCATGAACATCTACAAACATTTAAGATACCGGATTAAAAGGGATTAACGCATAGCTCAACAAAATCCTCAAACTGAACGAAGAATGTTTATATTGAATAAAAAAGTTATGTTTGTTATATATATACAGTCAAATCTGTGAACAAAGGCCATCCTTGAGAAAGACATAATGTGGCTTTTGTTGACATGTGGCCTTAATTGGGGGGGGGGTATTTTGCTCTAAATAACAAATGAATGTTTTAAAGAATGGCTTTTAATAATACAGTGGCCTATTTCGGAGGTGGCCGCTAACACAGATTTGACTGTATATCAAGACCAGTGTCAACAGACTATTAGTAAAATAAGCAAAGGTAATCAAAGTTTCTTACCATACTACAATGGAACATAAAAAGCTGTAAGTATTCTATAAATATTGAGTGTAGTACCTTTAAGATGAAAAAACTATTATGCGTTAATAATGCGAATTAGAATCCTATGAATGAAATACCTCCCTTCAATAAAGTTTATAGAGGACTCGGTTAGTATAAGAAATTGAAATATAATTGAATAGCATACCTGTTTAACGCTGAAAGCTGTATGTACGCAACACATCCGTGTATATAAATGGACGAATTATGAAATATTTATCCGTTCGTTCATGAAGAAACCCGAATAAATAATCGGGTATTTAAATGCATACATTGAAAAGAAATCGCACAGCCGTGCTAAGCGACACCTACACCAACATATTCAGTTGTCATGCGCGCTTCGATAATTTAAAAGTTAAAGTAAAATTATATTTGTCCGTTTTAATGTACATTCTGATATCGGCTCCAAAGATTTTATTGTAAAACTGCGGTGACAAAGAGTATCACCGAAATGAGAGACTGGTGTTTGATGAATTCAATGATTGACGGTTTAGCCTCAGTACGATTTTTATCTAGAAACTTAATTTAGTTTTTCAACTGTTCAATTATAACCATGGTAACTGATAGGGATGTACCTTTCAATTTGAAGTTTTTCACCCGGAACCGTGTTTATGTTGTGGTATTTATTGTGTCAGTCTCTTATAAAGTGATTTATTTATCTAGTATTAAGATTCACAGCCGTACGTAAATGTTGACTATCACCAGTACAATTCAAGTGTGAAAATTTGCGTTCATGTACTCTAAGTTATCAATTTTTGGTAATAGTGGCAAAATGTCAGAAGTACAGTGCAACCCCTCCAAAGCAACACCCTTTGTGGGTAGCAAAATTATGATGCTGTTGAAATATTGTTGCTCTAGAGAGTTAGATCGTGCAGTGGGAAAATCTATGTTGTTGTTGAAGGGAGGTTGTTGCTCAAGGGAGGACCGCTCTGGAGAGGCTACACGGTATTTGTATTATAATTGAAAATAAAAATACAGCTTACAGAAATGACATTATAAATGGAATACGTTTTCAATTATTAATTACAGTTTATTATTGCCAGGTAGTTGTATACAAGTACCTGATATTGCGTTAAATAGATAGTTACATATTCGCACGTTGGTGGCTGAGCAGAATCATTTAAGCCCATATTATGTGGTGAAGCCGATTTTTATAGATGATATAATATTAAACACTTAAATCAATGAATGTATACATTGTTTTCACTGGGGTTTAACATCATGAGATAATTTAGCGACTTTTCCAGCTTTAACGGTGGAGTAACTTCGGACCCCAGATAAAATCTGACTGGAACGGTTTCCAACGTGTGATATTTGCTCCCAGGTGTGACTCAAGCTCACAGCGGCACTGGACTAGTGATTACTAGTCTGATACTGTTACCAGGGAACCATGGAGTCCTCTAAAGAGTCTATACTTTACGTTTGGACTTATATGTATACACAGGCTTCTTAACTGACTCAAAAAAAAAATGCAAAATAAAGCTTCTGAATCTTGAGAATTTGTACTTTAGGAAGACATTGTGCAGACCCTTTAAAGGGGCAGGCCCAGGAACTGCTGTGTCTTTTTTCTCGTACACCAAAAATGCGTTTGTCACTTGTAAAACCAATTATTACCAAAAAGTCAAAGAAGAATGTGTGTTAAAAAATGACCCTATAATGCGCTCGTCGGTATTTGTATGTCGGTTTGAATAAAAGGCTGTAAGCCTTTTATTGACGACAACGATATTTCCGATACGTCTGTGAGTTTAACTGAGCATGTGCGCTTGCCTTTCAAGTGAACATAACATGAGCAATACTCACCTTATCAGTTTGTTGACATATTTCCGCGATGTTTTCAGTTTTGACAGATCCCGAAAGGGTTGAGTTGTGAAAATAACAAATAATTTCTGAGGCCGATATCGGCTGTTTGGTTAATCTTGAAATGTGTATTTTGAGTAAACTAGCGGGATATTTTGTAAATATTTTACAGGGCTGTCATTAATTGATCTAGGCATTAAAATGATACCAAATTGATCGCTATTCGAGACGCTTCAGTTCCAGGGCATGCCCCTTCAAATAATTGTCAGATAATGATCATTTTTAAAGGATTTGTAACCCGGCGATCCGGGGTCGATTTCCGGTCAGGTCATACCTTTCCCTGAAAATTTGACAAGAATGTCGATTTGTCTCCACATGATGAGAAGTTACCGGTTCCTAGTACAAGGGCAAGTTAGTAATGGTTAGAATACAATTCAGGATAAACTTGCTCGTTGAGTCGTCTGTCGTATAAAAATGAAAATGGCGTTAAATTCAAATGAATAAAATAAATAAAGAGTCACTTTTTACCCTCAACTTTTGACACCTAATACAGTGAGAACCCTGTGTACACAAGTATAGTTATATCTCACATAGCGATCACTTATGCTTATTTTTGGATTGCTTTATATTTTTGTCTACATTTCAACTTCATAACGAGAGACCAACTACAATACGTGTGGTCGCCTCAACCGTAGTAATAATATGTAGTTTTTCTGTGCATTACAATGTCTTTGTATAAACACCCAATATAATACTTGTCGTATGAATTGAAAATGACTCTTATTTACCGCATATTTATCATTCTACTAATAATTAAATTATTTTTAAAAAGATACATTTATATAATTATAGCTCGTTTGGTAAAAGAAATAATGCAATAAAGGGAAGTAACAAGTATGGCATGTTCGTAACTCGGTCTGTACGAATTATCTCCCTTATTATCATTGCTTGTAATAAGACGATTTCATTGTTTTTGGATGATCGTGTTGACCTTTCTTATCTTTAGAAATATATTATACAAGTTCTTCGAAACGAGAGTTAGCTGAAAATAGGAAACTTATTTAGTCTCAATTCAAGTACATGTGTAATTTTTAAAGAATATTATTTTTAAAAAAGAAAACAACCTGGAGGTGCTTGTTGCCTCTGAATAACAACACAGTATGTGTTTGATTTACGCCAACGCGTCACATAGCAACCACTTGTATATCAATTCCATTTCTTTACAACAACCCCCTTTTCCGAAATCACAATAATTGTATTTGATTATCATCTTAGGGAAAGTTAAGACCGACCCTCAGGGCTGTTAGTTCAATACGTGAGGAAGTTAAGAAAATTGTCTTACCCAGGTATAACCCTCCACTGTTAATATCAGAAAGTCGCCAAATGATCCTGGCTGTTTGTGGAATGCCAGCTAAAGTTGGAAAAATCTTCCATGTTAAGGCTAAATGTTAATTCGGTGCTCCGTTCGTGGGCTGTGACAAATTCGTATCGTTTCAGTAAATTTTACGCCGTATTTTCAATAATATTTTAGTTAAGTTGACTAGTTTTCCTGGCCTGTATTCTAACCTTCTCTGTGTACTTTATATATACAGTTCGCATGATATAAAATAACTGCATGTAATTGATAACTTGGCTTCCGACATCCAGGGACGCTTCTTCAGTGTCACCAACCCTTCAGCTACTGGGCTCAGTTCTGTGTTTAGAAAAGTCCAGGAAACCATTCATGTGTGTATCGGTGCTGTATACTGGTCACAATAAAGAACCAGGAAATAGCGAAATTTATTTGAAATAAGAGTACATATATATAAATGTCCGGTTCTCATGTATCTTATCTCCCGTCTCTCTGGGGCGGCTCTGAAATGAACGTAACTTTGAATGTGTCGTTTGACAACAGATAAACAGATACAAAAATGACTGAACTGGTGGGTAACACATCATGGCAAATGAACTTAATTGTTGAAATGCCTATTTTCAACGATATTTTAGTTAAGTTGACATAACCAGTTTTCCTGGCCTGTATTCTAACCTTCTTTGTGTACTTTATATATACAGTTCGCATGATATAAAATAACTGTATGTACTGTTCAGTTAGGATAATGTGATAGTGACGTTTCATTTTATGTGTACACAAAAGTTTACATCCATTATCTGAACAGGTAAAGTGGGTTTATAAAAAACAAATGTAATATTACAGTTTAGCAATACAATTGTAGATGTCCGTTTGGCGCAGTTGGTAAAACCTTTAGAAATGCCCAGGAGCTAAAATTTTATCGCGAGTTCGAACCTCACCGGTTGTCTCTTTTTGTTTTCTTTTTCAACTTCAGCTCAGCCGCAAATGTATTGTAGTATATAGGTAGGTTTGTTATAATATTTTAGTAGTAAATTGTGAAGAAAAATAATGCATTATTGTCCTGTAGTGTGTAGTGTAAAAGTACTTGCAGTATTAGTACCGTGCACAAGTACTTCGTGCCAACTTATCTGAAGGCCAACTACACAAATGTAGCTAAATATGGCTGAAAATATATGGACTTTTAATAGCGAACCAATCGTAATTACCAGAATTATGACGATATGTCTGAGACTTTTCTTTATCATGCTTATTACATGTAAAATATATACCAAACGATAAAAATGATAACAATATAAGCACTAGATCTAGTATAATCCTTACAAAAACGAAAAAGGAAAATGACAAAATTGACGAAATTAAAAAAAATATACATAGAAATAGAAAATAATTTGCGAAACATTACTAAATTGCGGTCTCACACCAATAATTTCACAACAATGTGTGTATTAACAGACAACATCGTTACCAACTGCGTTACGCCGACGGTTAATGTGCAGCACGAAATTTGTAAGTCATATAGTCAGCCTATACATGTCAACTGATAATTTGACAACGGTTTTACACCGTAAAAGTGGACTCGACCACTGCGTCACTCTACAACTATCCTAACTGAACAGTAATTGGTAACTTGGTCAGTTATACCCCCATCACACTAGGGCCAAGTTTGCACTACGTCCACCACGTCCTGGTAGGACGTGGCAAAAACCTGATTAACGTGATGAGGACGCAGTAGGAACCGGTTCAAGCGTGGTATGGTCTTCGTGGACGAGATGGACGTGGTGGGACTTTTGGCATGTCAAAAAATAACGTGGCGGGGACGTGGTCAAATTAGAACGCAGTGCTTACGTAGTAAGAACGTAACAGGGACGTGACTAAAACCTAGTTGGAACTTCATTGACGCAGAAGAAGCGTGGCGCGGACTTGAAAAGACAGCAAGCGATTTTCACCGCGTTGTCACTGGGTTGTTACTAAGCTTTTGTTACGTCAGCGAAGTTCTCACTACGTCTCAACCAGGTGTATGCTAAGACCATAGTACGTCAACATCACGTTACAGAAGACTGCACTAGGTTGTAATTTTGCTCCGTCACGTCTTTAATACGTTTGCAACAGGTGACCAGTACGTTCCTGTCAGGTTCTGAGCAATTGGTATAAATACTGGATTCATACCCAAATCCTTTCATTTCCAGTCAAATATAATAATTATGTTAACAAATGAATGCAATTTATCATTGTACCAGGACAACATGCCATTTTGGCTGCTCAAATTGCCATTTTCTAAATACGAAATAGAAGAGAAAGGAACATGAAGCAACCTAGATTATGTTGTGTTAGTGCATGGCTATTAGCAGAAAGAATACTTCTTATCGGCCATCATTGCCAGTTGAAATAAATGGACACATGGTGCAGTATTCATACGGAGCGTGTGAATGCAATGGGGTAGTTATTGGGACCTAGGGAGAGCGCAGTTCAATCTGCATGGACGTAGTGAGCACGTAATTGGGACGTAGTATAAACGCAATAGACCTGGTGACAACGGGAAGCCGCGCATGTAATGAACTTGCTGGGAACGTGATAGACGCAGTGAGAACCTGGCAAAGACGTTGTAATGACGTAGTGAGAACCTGGGTGCATCATTACTTTCGAGTTTGACCCCGTCCCCGTCACGTCCATCAAAATTTTCAGGACGTGGTGCACGTGGGAACTTTGCGAGCGTGGTGCGGACGTGCTGTGGTGTGATGGGGGCATTACAAAAACACTGGATTAATAACAAAATAAACTTATATTTAGCCTGTTAACGTATGTTAGTCGCGACAAATCTTGCGTTCAACGTGGACCTGTCAATTATCATGGTGCTCATAAATCAAATGTTTCCTTATACATGTATGTTATTATATCAATTTTGTATTGATAATCCTGGTGAGATTGTACTGATTTTCGCGGATAGACGTGTTACAAACGTGAATTTTCGAACTTTGAACTTATGACTTGTAATTGAAACAAAATGTCAACGGCAATTAAGTGTATATATATAAATGTGAATACAAAAATAACTGAGTTAATTATACGACATTGTGAAACTTCACGTAGAGCATGTATATTATAGAAATAATCCTCATTGTTTGTCAGAACAGAACAGATCAGAACAGAACAGATCAGAACAGAACAGAATATTTTTATAGAAATTATGTCCATTGTCCAATAAGTTACAGTCAAATGTGTGTTAGCGACCACCTCCGATTAATAGCCACCCTGTAAATAAAGTCCACCTTGTAAATAAAGGCCATTCTGTAAATAAAGGCCACGCTGTAAATAAAGACCACATTGTAAAAATGGCCACACTGTCAATAAATGTCACCCTGTAAATAAAGTCCACCCTGTAAATAAAGGCCACATTGTCAATAAAGGCCATTCTGTAAATAAAGACCACATTGTAAAAATGGCCACACTGTCAATAAATGTCACCCTTTAAATAAAGTCCACCCTGTAAATAAAGGTCACATTGTCAATAAAGGCCATTCTGTAAATAAAGACAACATTGTAAAAATGGCCACACTGTCAATAAATGTCACCCTGTAAATAAAGT
Source organism: Lutraria lutraria (assembly GCA_964023205.1). Taxonomy (NCBI): domain Eukaryota; kingdom Metazoa; phylum Mollusca; class Bivalvia; order Venerida; family Mactridae; genus Lutraria; species Lutraria lutraria. The sequence goes on from OZ026843.1 coordinate 25,376,026, forward strand.
CCACCCTGTAAATAAAGGCCACATTGTCAATAAAGGCCACATTGTAAAAATGGCCACATTGTCAATAAAGGTCATACTGTCAATAAAGGTCATACTGTCAATAAAGGTCATACTGTCAATAAAGGTCATACTGTCAATAAAGGTCATACTGTCAATAAAGGCCACACTGTTAATAAACATCACACTGTCAATAAAGGCCACACTGTTAATAAACATCACACTGTCAATAAAGGCCACACTGTTAATAAACATCACACTGTCAATAAACATCACACTGTCAATAAAGGCCACACTGTTAATAACATCACACTGTCAATAAAGGCCACACTGTCAATAAAGGCCACACTGTAAAAAAAGGTCAACCTGTAAATAAAGGCCACATCTTGTCTTGGTCTTTGTTTACAGGTTTGACTGTAGATGCATACTGTTATTCTCATCATTCAATATATACAATGCACAAAACACAGACAAATATTATAAGGTCTACTTGATGGTAATTCTAGTATATATAGAGTAATTCATGCAACTGAATAATAATAAGGAATTTCAGTAGCATAAGGAATGAAAAGTCCCAAATTTCGTGGAATGTCATTTTTTGTATTTAGCAAATCATGTAGTTGCTGAATATTCGGACTTTTAAGATAATTTGTTGGAATGTATCTGCTTCTAATGTAATAAACAATGAACTGATCTGTAATACATACAGTCAAACCTGGTATAGTGACCGGCAGGTTTAAAAAAAAGGGGGCTGCCAACTTCACGCTGCTGGGCTGCTAGGCTTCTGGGCTGCCAACTTCACGCTGCTAGGCTGCTGGGCTGCCAACTTCACGGACATTTTACAAATCACGTAAACTGCAAATTGGTGAACGATTATTAAGATCGGTCTCTACGATAAATTCTCATTTCGTTCTTTGTTCTCAACTTTTAGACGACTTTTTTGTTTTTAGTCTGTAAAATGTTTCAGAATTCGAATTGTATTAACATCTTATCTTAATTAACATGTGGATATTGAAAAGACCACTTTCATTGTAAAGCATTGCTATTCCGTCTCAGAAAGGGAAAAAAATGACGCGCAGTTTCATTCTTCAATCCGAGCATTGTTGTTCTTGGGTATAGGAATAATAAGGTGTGGCTCTGTTACAGTTAAAAATGACGCGAAGTTGTAATCTATAATCGTCGTGAAATAGCCATGTTTTTACAGTGTAAATTGGCCGGTAAAAAAGAGACGAAGTTGTAACATGAAACTTTGCGTTGTTTTTTCATGTGCTAGTCAAAAAGGCGAGGGGCGAGATCGCTGTGGCACTCTCCAGATTCTGTAATAATGCGATGATGGGGTGTGTACGTTCTATTCAGTTAATTGTTCATACTCATAAGTAATCTAAAGCTTACATTTCCTCACCAAACGAAAATTGATTCAACTGTGCTGTGACAAAATATAATGATTAAAATATCGTGCTCGTGATTAATTTCTTTCTGTTTCATTTCTTGTAAAACAATAAAAATGCAATTTATAATTGTAAACTTGTGATTCTAATCAAATAATGTAAGGTATGAACGAATATTCTAAGTTATCATTTCAAAGACGTTTGCTACAGATTCCTTTTTTCACATAGACATACTGTATAGGGAAAATGAAAGCTCTTTCATGATTTTTTTTAAACTTTGCATGATCATAGCATATGATAACAGAAACATTTAAAGAAAAAAATGGGGGTTGACGAACTCGTTTTTTAGTTATCTGTCCTTAAATTTGAACTTTGGATAATTCTAGGTCATTCAAATGGCAAAAAAATACAGTATGTCTAAGTGAAAAAAAATAGAAACTGTAAAAAACGTCTTTAATTCATTTTCTAACTAAGTATTCTAGATCAAATGATGAAGAAGTTTACTCGTACATAGAAAGACCGTGGGTTCGATTCTCAGATCAGGCCGGCTGTCGATATTCAGGAACGCTGTTTCAGTGCCACCAATCCTTCTACTGAGCTCTGTTCTGTGTGTAGAAAAGTCCGGGAAGTCATTCAGGTGTGTATCGGTGCTTTATACCGGTCACAATAAAGGACCAGGAAATAGCGAAATTTATTTGAAATAAGAGTACATATATATAAATGTCCGGTTCTCCTGTATCTTATCTCCCCGTCTCTCTGGGGCGGCTCTGAAATGAACATAACTTTGAATGTGTCGTTGAACGACATATAAACAGACACACGTACACACATTTGATTGAACTGTTGTGAAACACAGTATGATACTACATGTAGTTAATAATTTAGTTGTTGAAACAAAAGTCGGTAAATGTATTGGTTTAATTCTGGTATGTAAGAAAGAGTCATTTTCTGATAAAGGAAGTGACCCCTTAACCTTCAAATATTTACAACTTTAAATGTAGTCCTTATTATTAATATCATGTCTTATCAACACAAAGTGTTAAGAAAAATAGGAGTGTACAGTTGCAACATTATATAATAACTTTCGTTTACTCTGTTGAATGGATACTAATTGACAATGAAAGGTATTCTTTTATTTGAATTCTATAAACATTTTAAACGTTTTTACCACTTCAATACTAGTCAATTTTATAGCATTTAATTTAATTATAAGTTGTCAGTACTTACGCATTTTTTTAATGGTCACCGTTTGAGCTAACAATATATGTTCTTATCTAAATATTTAACGTGTTACCATCTACAAGTAGTCGGCTATTTTGTACTTGTTTTGTTGTTTCTAAATGTTTTTGAAGAAAACTTGAATATACGACCATAGCTAAGTGACTTGTCACTGTGTTACAAAGATATAAATGTGATTATATGCAAAACGTGTATTACTTAAATATATTGTTTTAATGTTATTATTATGATATAGGTACATTACAATCAACTCTACTCGTACTGGTTCAGATTATACACGTCGGTAAGTTGTTACATTTCATTATAATTATTTACAGTGTAATTGTCACCAAAGGATACGAGAAATGTTGAATGAATGAATGTACGGCGAGACTTGATTTATAAGTACATCTGATCAACAGTGCCAATACATTTGTTATTACTTGAGACCGATGTTTTATTTGCAATGTATATGCTGTATGGCGAGCTTGTGGGTTTCTGTTTTTTGTTTTTAAATTGACCCTAAATTAACTTAAATGTGACAAATTCACAATTCAATAACCCCTCTCAACTCATATATACTACATGTAGTATACATGTACATGTATAACATTTGATGAGGGTCACATTATGTGACAAAATTAAAGATCCACTTTTACTAGCATTAAATTTATATAGGCATAAAAATGTATTCATGTACTTCGTATTAAAGGTATTCTTCAAAGGTCAAATCCATTTTTTCGAACAATTTAAAACTATCTCCGCTCTATGAATTTTTTGGAAAACACGTGTATCGCTGGATGTATCGCTGGATGGATATAACATCATCTATATGTAAATTAGCTAGTACCACGTGACAACTGAACTATACTGTACGTAAATTAACAAGACGGACAAAAAAACTTATATAAGTTCAATTTTCATATAGTCAAGGTCGAATATTGGACGATACCATTGTAAAGGTAATCACTGTAAATTGATTGCCAAAATCAGTTTAAATCCGTAGTGAAGTATCATCCACGTTAATGAGAATCGTGGTGTAATGGATAAGGTGGCATGTACATACATAACATTTTACATGGAGCAGATGTGAGAGGTTCGAACTCAGTCAATGGCACTTTTTTTAAAATTATTATTTTATAATTATACATTTTTTTTATAATTTATTCATTTGTTTGTTTGTTCTTGTTACATGTTTGTATACACGCTGAATAGTACCTTTTAGTATTTCAAAATAGAAAAGTGATATAATTTTAGAAATGTATTTGTTCGCTGATGTATTTCTCAAAGTATTTATTTCTTTTATACATTTTATTGCACGAAATCCCGCATGCAAAAACAATTTCAAATACTATAATATAGTAAACTTCTAAACCTGTTTCCACTTATTATGTTATTACACCACAATTAAAATAATATTATAAGTGCTAATAACCCATGTGAGGTTATTTTATTTTCATAATTTCACGAAACAATACAAATATAAAAACCCCTTTTAAACATAATTTTCTTATCGATATATGAAAAGTTTACTTTTTAAAAAATGAAAAAACAGTTTTAACATCAGACGCAGTCCTCAAGATTCACTAAACTTATGCTTTACCAACTGCGCCACAGAGGACAGTGATATCAATGTTTCATAGATTACATAAATCATATTACAATTGTATTCGTGTTACCTAAACATTTGCAAATGGGACCTTCCATGTATACAATAACATTGCTGACCTAAAATTTGAACTATACTGTACTTTTAATGTCTGTTTGTTTTGCCTATTTGATCACGCGTGACCCGTCACGTGAAGCGATGACGTGTTTCGTGCTATATCTAACTTTTCGTTTTACATCTCCACAGTTTATTGGTAAGATATTATTAAAATTTCTACATTGTCGTAGCTGATTTTACGATGGGACATAATTTATGATATTGTCAATTTCGAATACTTCACCAAGAAACCAAATGTACATTTTTCAGTAACATACGGGAACTTTAAAAGATAAAAAAGTGTTACAATTTCACCATCACTCCTATGTGTGCTTGCAGGTTGTGTCGAACTCTGGCATGACTATATTCAAACTAATATTGATATGTATAGTATTTTCATCCGCCTATTAACTAAAACACATATTCATATATGCTACGCCCAAGTCATTAAATACATACAAAATGTAGTTTGACAAATAAGCATTGTTAAGCATCAATTATACAAAGCTCTTTGTGTGTATATTATTTGCGGTTTCTTCTTTTGAAGAGATATTCAGAGGAATCTAGTACATTGGCTTCATTAGTGATTTTATAATTATTTTGGTATACCCTGATTAACCAAAATGAATTCTATCTCACAAAAAAACGACACTCGATATCTTTCGTTTCAGCAGGTTTAACGCCGGTTTTGAACGATAATTCAGTTATATATACGGCGGCTAGTTCGCCTAACTAGTTTTCTAGACTGCATTCTAACCAGTCCTAAATAACCCTACCAGAAGGAGACGACAAATTCTCCACACATGGAAGAAAAATCTCAATCGATGTCAAATTTTATTTTCACGGATGAGCACGACATGCCGAGCAAAATAAAGGAACGTGTTGCTGATAACAACTTTATGAATAATTGTCAATTTCAGCTTCAAATCTCATATGTTTGAGCTGCATAGATGTCATCACTCCAACTGATTGTGAAACAGTTGAAAATTGTGGATCACATTCAGTGAGTTACTTAGTTGGAAACTAAAAAACTGCTATTCTTCCTAAGCTGTATCTTACCCACAGTCTATATAACGTAGCAAGTGATCACGGCCTTAAATTACCCACAGCCTGTATAACATAGCACTTGATCATGACCCTACATTACCTACAGCCTGTAAAACATAGCACTTGATCATGACCCTACATTACCCACAGCCTGTATAACATAGCACTTGATCATGACCGTAAATTACCCACAGCCTGTATAGCATAGCACTTGATCATGACCCTACATTACCGACAGCCTGTAAAACATAGCACTTGATCATGACCCTACATTACCTACAGCCTGTATAACACAGCACTTGATCATGACCCTACATTACCCACAGCCTGTATAACATAGCACTTGATCATGACCCTACATTACCTACAGCCTGCAAAACATAGCACTTGATCATGACCCTACATTACCCACAGCCTGTATAACACAGCACTTGATCATGACCCTACATTACCCACAGCCTGTATAACACAGCACTTGATCATGACCCTACATTACCAACAGCCTGTATAACACAGCACTTGATCATGACCCTACATTACCCACAGCCTGTATAACACAGCACTTGATCATGACCCTACATTACCCACAGCCTGTATAACATAGCACTTGATCATGACCCTACATTACCGACAGCCTGTATAACATAGCACTTGATCATGACCCTACATTACCCACAGCCTGTATAACATAGCACTTGATCATGACCCTACATTACCTACAGCCTTTATAACATAGCACTTGATCATGACCCTACATTACCCACAGCCTGTATAACACAGCACTTGATCATGACCCTACATTACCAACAGCCTGTATAACATAGCACTTGATCATGACCCTACATTACCCACAGCCTGTATAACACAGCACTTGATCATGACCCTACATTACCGACAGCCTGTATAACATAGCACTTGATCATGACCCTATATTACCAACAGCCTGTATAACATAGCACTTGATCATGACCCTACATTACCCACAGCCTGTATAACATAGCACTTGATCATGACCCTACATTACCCACAGCCTGTATAACATAGCACTTGATCATGACCCTACATTACCCACAGGCTGTATAACATACCACTTGATCATGACCCACCCTACATTACCCACAGGCTACACCACATACCACGTGTTACCCATAATCTTTCATTTACACACTCTTTTGTATTATTTCGATTTCTTTGTATTATATTCGATTGCTTGTTAAACATGTTCTCCTTTGAAAAATAGTTCAGTTTCACTTTATTCACAAAATCGGCAATTGCATGCCTAAGGTGAAATTTATATTAACAAAACATATATATAAATATGTACATATATATACACAGAACAGTGCAAATATAACATTTCATAATTGCACCACATGGCATAATAATGATTATATATACATGTCACAATACAAACAAAAAATAGTGTATAGAACTTTCTTTTAAAAACTAGAATTGATTAGAACATAATGACCTCTGACACCTATCAATGAAGACTAGATTTTGTCTTTCCCAAGGGAAGCGTTTGTTCACAGGTTTTATTGTATTTAAATGTATAGGCATGTTACCTGGAACTTCACGCAACGTCAACTGGCGAGTTACGATACAACGTCGGGTGTAGAGACATGATGGTAGTACCTATATTCTTATAATTTCTTAATTCTTAAAAATCAATTTTATAATTAAGATGTTGAAGTCATATTGTTTCTTAATAATAATCACGACATCCTATCAATTTCAATGTTAATTTTTGTTGCTTTTTTGCAAATATGTATAATTCAGGAAAAGTACTCGAAAAAAAATTTATTGGATAAAAATTTTGTAAATCGTTCACTTCATTGAGTTCATGCATAATACGGTGTTTTAATCTGTGGCATCTGATAAAAAGTAGACCCTTATTGCTGATGTTTGACTCTTTTATATCAACAGTTCTTTTTATTATTAGCATTGTCCTGGGGCAAGACATAGACGACAACGACATGTTAACATGATGAGCAATTCCAACTATACATTACCTCCATTATCATCTTACAAGTTGTTACAAAGCGCATTAATACATCAATTAACAAATAGTTCGAGTGACGAGGAAACCAAATATGTTACCGAAAGCACTGTACATGTTTCCAAAAATCGAAGAGACAAACGTCTTGTGTGTTCAATGTGTTGCAGTAGTGGAAATCTTTGCAATAACAAAGGCTGTTCCCATGGTGGTATGTGAGCGCATTCTATTCAAACAATAATTTACATTGCACCTCCATAAGGTGGAAAAGAATTGATCTGAGAAATGTACTAAGATCAAATGATCAATTTATTCATTACAATGATAATTATCAAACAGGTGGCATCTGTAGAGTATTCCACACGATTGTCAACTGTAATTAACATCTGCTACATGACAAAGAAGGTTTTAATGCTTTTGTAAATTACAGAGGGCATCGAACTCAGGGATTTCCAGTTATTTGTTTATCTACAACATCAGTGAGGATATATTTCTTCCGATGGTGGTAGGGACATTTTTTCAGCGACTTCTTGAAAATCTGATTTTTGTATTCGTAGGGTACGCTACAGATCATGGACCAATTTGTTATAATTGCGCTCAACAAAGTAACAAGTCAAACTGTAATCAGATTAAGGTGTGTGGACGAGATCAGATGTGCTACATTGAAGAAATAACAATAGCCGACATAACTCTATACCATACAAAATGTATGGAGAAAATGGTTCGTACAACTACACCTTCTTGTGATATGCATGTTACTGATAGTATAGATTAACCCCTTGAATATTTCCACTATGTTCACCCAACATGAGTTTAGTTGACCAAACAGACACATAGAATTCACTATGAAATATGATGCACACAGTGGCACGGGAGTACTAACCACAAATGTCTCCAACCAAAAGTCACATGTGCATCAGTTTGACCAGAGAGTTTAATTTCTTCAAGTCGTACAATATTATCTTTTCGTCAACATGATAGTGTCAGTGTTAAAACAAAACAACAGATCTGTTTGTACTTCGCAGAAAATTAACTTCACAAGATATAGAAGTCGATTTAGTAATTCTATCATATTTGATTGGCGTTTGTTTACAAATGAAACAGCGTCAACGTATATCATTTACAACTAAGTATCAATTGCTTGTCAAGTTATTTTAGATTATTTCATGTTTTAACAGACGTGTAGTGACCAGAAAATTAGTATAACAACTGCCGCTGCGGCATCTGCGGGTGTTGTTGGTCGCCATATACACAATCCTCGTGAAGTCAGCGATGACGTCACTAGTTTGAAGAAACGCTACACGAGAGCAACAAGAGAATGCTGCGGAATGAGTCTATGTAATACGTATCTGCCTCGTAAGTTCACACAACTGTTTTATAAAACTATATTTACAGTTTACCACAGAATCTGTTTGTAATTGATTAATCCACCTTTAACGATGACTTAGATAGATTGACGGTCTGGTTATTTCGGCGTCCTTCCCATGGACAATTCTAATTTTCGCTCTATTTCTCACCATGACAATGAGACAACGTCAACAGTGCGACATGTTTTTCGGTTCGGAAATTTGATTAGATATTCAAAATATCTCGCCTAATATGATGAAGGATACGTGTTTGTTTTACCCTCTTGTTAGTAATCAAGGCTGTCATATCAGCGTACCATTCAGGACTATTCAAAACTGCCTATGAACATTAAATAAAGAAGGACAGTATGCGTTCTATTAGCCTAAAATACAGCCTCTCCTTTTTCTGAAATCAAGTTAATATCAGGATCTCTTTACAGCAATGCCCTTCAGTTTCGAATTCCTACTACATGTATAAGACCGTCTAAATATTAAGACCGATACATTTGATGCCAAGGGTGGTCTTGATACCAATGCTTTACTCTTTATTCATTTTCCCTGAGCAGAGAATGGCAACTGGGATCCCTGGATGTCATGGAGCGGATGTAGTGCTTCTTGTGGTTTTCATGGCTTTCAAACTCGGACAAGAAGTTGCGCGTACCCCCCTCCAAATCTAGGTGGGTCGCCATGTGAAGGACCAAACTTTGAAATAGATTATACCTGTGCTAATAAGCATTGCCATCGTGGTAGGTCAAAGTTCTAGTTATATAAAGGATTGAAGTGCTTCCTTTGTAATTCCCTTACATATGAATTGTTTAAGCAACAGGGGAGAAGATAAATGATTAGCTGTTATACGATAAAATCATTCGAGTCAAACTTTGGAAATGGTAGTCTTTGAAATATGTTCAGTAGTATAAGACATTCATTTGTTTCGATTGTTCAACTTAATGTTAACAAGAAATTGGTCTGAATTATATGAATTAATCTTTATTGGATTTAATGCCGTTTTGGATATACGTAGATAAAGCAATAACAATAAGACTGAGAAAGATCTTTGAAGGCTTCAATATAACAAGATTACTTCGCCACAGCCACACCAAGTCAGGCATGGCATTAACAACGCATCTACAATTACATATTTACTAAATGTAACCTTATTGTGTTGAAATATTTTAATGAATTCCAGGAACTATTTGCCTAAGCTGTGACAGCTCAATCTACCCACGGACTTGTAACTACGTTGAAACATGTGGTCCAAATTCTGTAAGTGCGCTAATAACATCAGGTAGCTCATTTCTAAAACCTCTCGGTATTATAATTTATACATTATTATACTTTGTCCATAACAACCTTAGTAAGTCGTCCTATTGTTTTAGCTCGATTGATAAAATAAAAGCATTATTGCAAAAATGTTCAAAGCATCGACAAAATAAATTGTAAAGATCTATGTTTACTTCGTCTGTACTTTGGCATCATTTTGAATGAGTTTGTGTCACCATAGAGAGATAAGCTTTGGCCCCAGTTTCATAAAAAATGAGTAGAAACGCAATAATAGTTTTCTGTCAAGAAATCTACTGCCCTTGACCAATAATGTTAGTATTTGTTTCTTTTTAACTAATAGAACATCTTTACCATGCCAGTTTTAAATATTATTGGTCGAGTGGACAAATTACTCCTTTTTCATTCGAGTTAAAATTGATTCCCGGTAACAGACTCGAATCATTTTGAATTATACCGTGCCAAGATATATTGTTATGTTAAATTGTGGGAAACTGTTATTCAATAATAATTAATAATTCTGTGTGAAACTGGGTCTGACATTCGAGGACCAAGTATCTAGCTCGTTGCCTACCAGTCCAATGACACTGAAAAAACTCAAACCTTCGTAATTGGGGACCTTGCTATTAGCCCTTTATAAGTGACCCATTAAAGTATGACGTCGTTCAATGTGTTCATAGCACCAGGTTGTGGAATACATTTTCCGGTAATTCAAACAATACTGTGCATAATAGTACCTATGTTCTGAAATTGAAGGTGTGTTATTTGGAACGATACGTTACACGCAACGGAGACGAAAACTATAGATCTGGATGCCGAGATGTAAATGTAAGAATTTATGTTATTGGTGTATCACTCAAAATGCTAAATGCGAATTGCTTTATGACTTATGCTAAATAGATATGTGTTCCAAAAGAATGATGTGAACTGCAAATAGATTAATGACAATGCGATATAACAATTACTGAAGGACGAATGCCTGCATGCTCATGTTTAATTCAAATCAGTGCCACTTTGCCAAGTGGCTGTCTGTTAGTAAGGTTGTGTTTGGCGAAATGCTGGTAAGAGTAAGGATATAATCACTGATGATGATGATGATGCAGATAAACAGGCTTATCCTATTCTACAAGATTGTAAACCAACATGTAGCACTAGATATCAATCAATACTTAACGCAGACCACAAGACACTCGTGAACGTCATCACCACAATCAGGCATATCAAGTCCCATACGCTTCGATTGACATACGTATATAAATACTCATTTTTCCCTCGTTTATACGCTCTTCCATTATATTTAGTCAACTCTGACTCAATCCCAGGTCTAAGGTCAGCGTTGGCTGTAACAGGGACTCTACATAAAAATATAGAGTCCCTGACTGCATGCATTACCCCATAAGCCACACAGACATGTTTGTTTAATTATTTTTACAAACTAACGCACACATAACCATGACAATCAAATTTGATTGCTAGTCATTATTGTAAAAGAAAGATGAAAAGATGCTAATGATGACCAGCGTTTAAGCAATTGACATTTGGCAGTTGGCATTAGCATTGCACATTAGATAATCGACATTTCGTACTTAGCAACTGGCATTTCGCAATTAGCATGCCATAATGGCTTTCCATAACTCGGTCATTGAACGAACTGAACTGGAGCAAGTTACTGCCATGAATTACTTATTACTGTATTATACCTGTCTAAGACTTTATCCTTATTTTTTAAAGCAGTGTCACATCCTACAGAAAACGTCGGAGGCTATCGTTCTATGTAGTAATCATTTCAAGTAGTTCAGTTATATATGACAGTCTACTCCCTTGTATGAATGTTACAATTCTGTATCTTAAACTGTTATGCATGGCAAAATTATCTAAATGAAATAATCGTTCCACGAAAAGCGTTTGAAACGATTCGTGTGATTTTCTTGAAATTTCTTTTTAGCTCACCTGGCACAGTTAGTTGATTTCAACAACTACTTACCAGTTGGGTTAACTTTTACCATGACAAATAACTTCCCTTGATTAAATTATCCCTTAGTGTTCACGATACTCAGGTGAACGATACATGGTCCTCTTGTTTTGTATGTATGATGGAGACCGAAATTGTCTCTCAATATTTTATAGTTATTTGAATTGTTTCAGCAATGCGGTAATGGTATACGTGTTGGCAAGCGCTTTTTAGCGAATGGGGATATTTTATCTTGTACGGAATGTTGTCGAGGTAACCTGTGTAATAGTCATGGTTGTGGCACGCTACGTAAGTAACTTTATCTCGTTTACAAATATTTAAAAAAAAAGAATATAACGCCTTTCACATTATAAACAACATATCTCAATATGAAAATAATGCAGCTTGGAGCTTGGAAACATAGACTAATGATGCAGTAAACATTCGGTATTAATTCCAACAATGGGTCTTATATTCAGATGGCCTCGTGAATGTAATGAATATAGAAGAAATATTGATAAAAAGGTGTTCAGTTGTATGACTTGGTATAAAATCGAATATTGTTTACGGCAAAAGTGTGGCTACCTTTATTAGCACCATTATCGGGTTCCTAAACACCTACCTGATGGAAGTCAGCCGAACATTTCAACCGCACTCGTAAAATGTCTTATTAACAACACTACTCCTACAAATTAACAGTTGAATTTTGCAGAAAATATTTAAGAATTCAGAAAGTTGTTGATAAACAGTTTTCTGGGTGTAGAAGGTGGTGGTAATATAGCAAACTCATTACAAACAAAAACAAGGGTCAAAACAAAATATTGGGGTTTGAAAACAGATAGAAGCAGTCACGATGTAAGTAGAAAAGGTTCAATTGCTGAAGGGCATGGATGCTTTTTATTGTGGCTTGGTAATCTTAACAATGGATAAGAAAATTATGTTTTTACTGTTCTAACTAAGAATATTACAGTAGAATGTAGAAGGTGAATGATTACGTACTCTACAATATCTGGGTCCACGCAATACTCTAGATCTCTACATTATCGAGGTTCTCTACAATATCCAGGCTCTCTACAAAATCTGGATTCTCTACAATATCCAGGCTCTCTACAGTATCTGGATCCTCTACAATATCCAGACTCTCTACAAAATCTGGATTCTCTACAATATCCAGTCTCTCTACAAAATCTGGATTCTCTACAATATCCAGGCTCTCTACAGTATCTGGATCCTCTACAATATCCAGACTCTCTACAAAATCTGGATTCTCTACAATATCCAGACTCTCTACAAAATCTGGATTCTCTACAATATCCAGACTCTCTACAAAATCTGGATTCTCTACAATATCCAGACTCTCTACAAAATCTGGATTCTCTACAATATCCAGGCTCTCTACAAAATCTGGATTCTCTACAATATCCAGACTCTCTACAAAATCTGGATTCTCTACAATATCCAGGCTCTCTACAAAATCTGGATTCTCTACAATATCCAGACTCTCTACAAAATCTGGATTCTCTACAATATCCAGACTCTCTACAAAATCTGGATTCTCTACAATATCCAGACTCTCTACAAAATCTGGATCCTCTACAATATCCAGACTCTCTACAAAATCTGGATTCTCTACAATATCCAGACTCTCTACAAAATCTGGATTCTCTACAATATCCAGACTCTCTACAAAATCTGGATTCTCTACAATATCCAGACTCTCTACAAAATCTGGATTCTCTACAATATCCAGGCTCTCTACAAAATCTGGATTCTCTACAATATCCAGGCTCTCTACAAAATCTGGATTCTCTATAATATCCAGGCTTTCTACAAAATCTGGATTCTCTACAATACCCAGGCTCTCTTATTTATCAAGGTTCTTACAATCTTGTTTTACAAAGATGCAATATTAAAATTGATTGACATCAAGAAGGGTCATTCGTTTAGTTCATGGACAACCTAACCTTTTCGTATTTTAGCTTATCCATCAGACAGTGGACCAACCTGTTTTAGTTGTACCCAGCAAAGAGACACTGAACATTGTCATAAAATAGACGTCTGTAAAAAGGGACAGGTATAAATTTAGAATTCATAGCTTTGTTGCAGCCATTCTTGTAATATATAAATAACACATAGCTTTGTGGGTAACAGTAAAAATGTCAGCCTGAGTAAGTACTGTTAACTGAAGGCCGAGGGTAAAAGTACTTTCCGAGGGCTGACAGTTTTACTGTTACCCACAACTTAAGCTATGTTTTATTTGTTTTATTACCCCAAACTTTTTTCAAAAATACTATTAAAATTTACTGTTACCCTGTGACCGTAAAAAATGCTGTTACAAATTTACTATCACCCCGTGACGTATAAGAAAATACTGTTAAAGATTTCATATTACCCTGTAACAGTTGAAAAAATGTTCAGTCACGTGGTCCCATGAATGTAACAGTAAAAATTTCCCTGTTTGCCGATGGGAAAATAACAGTACGAAATAAGTGAGGGGTAATAATAAAAACCAGTCTTGTAACAAATATTGCAAGTTTGGTTTTTAGCTCACATGTCACAAAGTGACAAAGTGAGCTATTAGGATCACTCTCCGTCCGTTGAACTTTTTGTTGTGACCACACTAGGGGCCACATTTTTGGCTCAATTTTAGCAAAACTAGGTCAGAATGTTAATATCAACAAAATCTCGAACGAGTTCGATATTGGGCCATTTGGGGTCAAAAACTAGGTCACCAGGGCCAAATAAGGGAAAACCTTGTGAACACTTTAGAAATCACTGTTTTGACTTTATCTTCATGAAACTTTGTCAGAATGTTTATTTTAATAATATGTAGGTCAAGTTTGATAATGGGTCATTTCTGTAGTAAAATTAGGTCACTAGGGAAAATTGCTGGAAAACCTTGTGAACACTCTAGAAGTCACTGTTTTGATTGGATGATCATGAAACCTTGTCAGAATGTTTGTCTTCATAATATCTTGGACGAGTTCGAACATGGGTCATCTTGGGTAAAAAACTAGGTCGCTAGGTCAAATCTTATGAAAAACCATGTTAACACTGTAGATTTCACAGTTATTATTGGATCTTCACCAAACTTTGTCAAATCGTTTGTTTTAATGATATAACGGTCAAGTATAAATATGGGTCATCTGGGGTCAATAACTAGGTCACCAGGTCAAATCTTAGGAAAACTTTGTTAACACTGTAGATGTCACAGTTTTAATTGGATCTTCACCAAACCTTGTCAAAATGTTTGCCTCAATGATATATGGGTGAAGGATGAACATGGGTCAGCCGGGTTCAAAAACTGGGTCACAAGGTCAAATCTTAGGTAAAAATCTTGTAAAAGCTCTAAATGGCATGGTTTTGATTGGATCTTGTCCGATTGTTTGTCTTAATAATATTAAGGACACGTTCAAATATGGGTCACCTAGGGTCAAAAACCAGGTCACAAGGTCAAATCTTAGGAAAACCTTATTAACACTGTAGATGTCAAATTTTGATCGTATCTTCACCAAACCTAGTCAGACTGTTTGTCTTAATGATATGTAAGACAAATTCGAACATAGGTCGTCTGGGGTCAAAAACTAGGTCACCGGTTCAAAACAATGTTTTAATGAGTGAACAGTGATTGTCATGTGAGCGATATAGGGCCATCTTAGCCCTCTTGTTTATTTCAAGATCATTAATGTTGAGTATGATAGCAAAGATTACTAGTATTCAATAAAATGGCTTAATTTCCTATCATTTGCTAATTTTTACATTCTTCATTATCAAGATAAGATTGAAGTGTCATTTGTGCCAAGAGAATTTTTTAACAAAGTGGAAGTACGAATATACGGAAGTATGTCGTTTTCTTTGTCATCTATTTTCTATTCAATTTGTTGAAAACTACATGAACAATTACCTTCAGGTATGCGGCCTGAAGATGCTTTCTGTTGTAGATTCTATTTATCAGACGATGTGTCTAGATCCTCAGGTAAGCTCAGTATTTATTTCTGTGTTTACTAATTCATTCATTGTGGTTGTCAATATTATAGTTATATAGTTTGTATACTTGGCTATTAATTGAAGATTTTCTTTGTTTATAGCCTTAACTGTACGTATGCTCGAGAATGTCACAAAGTTTATGTAAACATTTTATCTCACCCTGGAGTCTACTTTTATTCATGAATACATGAGATAATCTATTGTGTTTTCTAAGAAATAATTTTCTACTGTATACAAGCCGAATATCTTTAAGCTCACAAGAGCACAAGGTGCTCAAGAAGAGGTATTGTGATCGCGTGTTGTCTGTCAGTCTGTCCGTCAGTGCGTCAACAATTGCTTTAAACAACATATCCTCCTAAAGCAGTCTGCCAAATTCATTGAAACTTTACAGGGATGTTCCTTGCATAAAACTCTACCAAAGTTGTTAAAAAAATATTTAAATACTCTGGTTGCCATGGCAACCAATGGGATATTTAAAAAAAAATCTTTTTGTCTGAAACCCTGGGACCTAGAGCTTAGATATTTGGTGTGTAGCAGTGTCTTATGGACCTCTACCAAGTTTGTTCAAATTATGGCCCTGGGGTCAAAATTGGCTCAGCTCCGGGGGTAACTTGATTTTACATAGACTTATATAGGGAAATTTTAATATCTTCTTGTCAGAAACTGCTATGCATAGAGCTTAGATATTTGGTGTGTAGAATTGTCTAATGAACCTCTACCAAGTTCGTTCAAATTATCGCCCTAGGATCAAAATTGGTCACGCCCCAGGGGGTCACTTGATTTACGTAAGCTTAAATAGGAACATTTTAAAAAGTCTTCTTTCCGAAACCGCAAGGGCCTAGAGATTAGATATTTTGTAAGTAGATTGTCTAGTGGACCTCTACCAAGTTGTTCAATTTATAGTCCTGGGTCAAAATTGGCCCGCCCCGGCGGTCACTTGATTTATATAGGCTTATATTGGATTTTTTTTAAAATCTTCTTGTCCAAAACCACAAGGCCTAGTAGTGGACCTCTAATAAGTTTGTTCAAATTATGGCCCAGGGGTAAAAGTTGGCCCCGCCCCAGGGTCAGTTGATTTAACATAGGCTCATATATGGAAAAAATGGGAAAAAAATTCTGATGAGCGATATAGGGCCATCATGGCCCTCTTGTTTAAAGGATATTTCTCGTAAATTACTACGACGCTATTTACGGCAACAAACCTACTTCTTCAATATTTACTAGTAATGCATCTGTTCATTTCGTTTAATAACTTTTTGAATATGTATCCAGCATTTGTGTAATACGTTCTACATGAGTTGGAACCGAGCCACTAGGTGCTAATGTGTTTCAAAAACATCCCTTGACTGCATACTTTTGACAGGCACATGTTCTTTCCCGTACATGGTAGTAGTTTTTTATTTACCGTTTGTATTGCTACGGTTTCCATGGTGTTCGTGTGTCACTTACCTCATTAATATTATTGTTCCTACGAAAACTATTTTCCAGCAATGTCTGTCACATAGTATTAAAGACAATATTTACCCAAAATGTTGCACGTCATCACTGTGTGTGTTCTCAAATAACTACACAATCGGTCATGCGCTACAACCATCAGCTGACAAACAAACTACACGGACTCTCTGTATACGTAAGTACAGTGTGTTTGGCTATTATCTAGAAATGGTTGGTTCAAAATCCGACAGTGCCGAGACTCATCTGCGACTTTATGTTATATACCCGCACATATTGGTAACTCGCCCTGAATGCCACAACTCAAATTTTTTATGCGTGTTAATATCTTATTTCAGCAAACTTCAAGGTCTTCCCAGCCTAATATTGCATTTTTCTGACACATCTGCTGAATGCTACATAAAATGTTATTATTACAAAAAAGTATAGCTCAATTATCATTATTTCTATGATAATAACCTTAGAATTGATTTTATGACACATTTTTCAAAATTGAGTTGTTGCCCTTGTTGAAAAATAGAAAAAATATTAATTTCTGTAAATATTGTATGGTGACCTATATTTATCTTAATCATATAAGGGCGATAACGTGCTATAGCATCTTTTTACCATAAATTATCATTGAAATGGATGTTCTGTTTCTTTGAAAAATGGCTTATTCCCATTGGCGTCAATGCTAATTTTAAGGGAAACTATCTCAAAGGAAAGTCATGGTAAATCATTTTCTATCATTGAAGCCTATAAAAATGATAAATGTTTCCAAAATCTGTCTAATCCATTTTGAGACAAAAATTTTGGGCATTAGGCTGTGAAGACATCGCTTATTAGACAAACGGTCTAGAAAGCCTTATATACTGACTTTTTACAACTGTGTATGAGATTTGTCCCTATTGATAAGTTCGTCCGTTGTTCGTCCGCCTTGGTTTGCTCTATAAAAATGTAAATAACACATTTAATCATTTATTCTTCAGCTCCGGCAATTAGTTCTATACAGAAAAATGGAGAAATAAAAGTGAACTCATACATTTCTCTTACATGTCACATAACGGGTATACCAACACCTTCTGTAACTTGGATGGTATTTAAGGTAGGTAGAATTAACTTCACTCAGCGACCACTTCAATATAAATATTGACTTTATTTTACTTTGATTTAACGGTGGTTTTATTAAGTGAATAGTTAAGACACAGACATAGCTAAATGTCCATTTTGGTATCTGTAAGTTTTAGCTTATGCTCCACACCTCAGTATATAACTGTCATTGTTCGCACCGTACGGGTGATACAGACATGTATAGAAAACCAAAGTCGTTAGCTGCAACATAATCAGATTCGTAGAAAATATTCCTCCGCGACCCATTTCGTTGGATGCAATTTAACAAAGCCATCGACCATCCGACAGCCAGCGGGACAATCTCCTAACATGTGTTCTTTCTGGTTCCGGTGGGATACGAACTCACAGCGGTGAGGTACCAGTGACTACTAGTAAATGACTATAACCATACTACATTGTATGCTCCCCGTTCTTTTAATCAAAGAACTGAAATTACTCATGCATACTGAACTTATATACACTTGCACTGCAACATGAAACTATTTTAACAACAGAATGGCGGGTGTAGATAAACGTAGTAGATGGGTCCGCATAAAAATTCATCCGCGCTGAGCGAGTAACAGCTAAGGAAAGCTGGAATGTATTTCAGTTTCCAAACATGTTCCGCATGACTACATATGCCATACATACGAGTCGTACACTTAGTTATAAATGGATGCGCTTCAATCTTGGTTGGCTTCAATTTACTTCCTCGGGATTTCAGTTCAGACTGTGACATTTTTTTCACCATGACCAAGTTACAAACTTGTCACAAAACGTCATTTATTTCAACCACTTCTGAATCATATATTTGATGAAATTATTGTCGGAATCGTTGTAAAAACTAGAAATGTGTCCGGAGGACACGAATGTCCCTGCTGAGAGCTAAGTCAAAAAGGGACCATAACTCCAGTGAAAATGTTTGGATTCTAATGGAAATCGAACGTGACTTGTATTCTATTATTATACACCTTCATGTAAAATATGAAACCGGAATTCGGACGGATGAATGGAATGACAGACAGGGGGTAACGCTTTATGACCTTCCGCCATTCCGAACGGAGTGGGCATATAAATGAATATTTTAAGGTAGTTCAAATGCTTTTATTATGGCAACTTTTCAATAGGTTTGACTTTAAAACTGTTGTGGAAAAAGCGATTGTCTGATCAATGTTTCGGTATTTCATTATTATGTATGTTTTAATATTATAGGACAGAGATGACGCCGTTGATCCCAGTGGTAATTTTATTTCAATTGGACCATTAGATCAACATATGCTGGGGGCATACAAATGTGTTGCCAAAAATAACTGTGGAACGGTGGAACAGAACTTTACCATCACCCATATAGAGACACGTTGATAGTTTTCTAACTGTCGGTTCAGTTCGATACTCAAAGTCTATCATTTGTTTATTTACAATTTTCTTACAAACAGTTTAAGAATAAAATGCAGTAAAACCTCACATTGCGACCATTTCTTTATTACGGTCATATTAATAAGATGACCAATCATGTTGAACTTGTTTCCGATATTTCTTCTACATTTCTTTCTTCACCTCATTAATGAAACTACCTCAACAATAGAACCGCCTACATGGTCCGGAGTGGTCTTAATTTGGAAGTTTTACTGTAGATTTCATACTGCGTAAGCAATAGGGCTGTGTATTGTCAGCTCACTTGTGAGACGAACCGGTTCGCGATACGACAATACAATAGGCAGATCGGTTTGCGAACCTTCTGAGCTTTATATCAATAAATCATTTTGTACCTTTTACTTGCTCCTATTTTTATTTATGTATAGTGTGATTTTATTAATCTGTCAAAGCCGCATAATTTTACGGTCAATGCTTTCATTTATTTTTAGCTTCGATTAATATCGTAAGTGATACGATAATCTTCGATATACTACATACACATGTGGAATGAGAAATTCTCTAACGGTAAACGAAAACTATCGACTGCGACACGAAGCTAAAAATAGTCACATTCAGCGACCGTGTAATTATTTAGCCTTGGCAGTTTAATAAAATCGCACTATACAAGTACATTAAAAACACAATCATAGCACTAAGCAATGATCATAGTCAAATCACGGCTATGTTCCGGATACAGCTATATGTGAGCTAATTCAGGTCTCTATATATATGTCTGAGAAAATACATTATTGATCAATGTCTGTGATGTTTTAATTCATGTGTAGAAACCTGTGTTACAACGAGCGGCCACCACCGAATTAAGGCCAATCTCTGAATAAAGGCCATATTTGAAAAACCGTCATTGATTGTTTAGAAAATCTAATTTCCGAATATAGGC
>OZ026843.1:25396996-25451641 GCA_964023205.1 Lutraria lutraria
ACAATAATTTTGGGAGTTAGGATCCTTAATTTGGGCAAGTTTCCTGATTGTGGTTTATCGAGTCATTTAATGGGAGATAATTACATTGATTAAGCCAGTTGTCGATTAAAAGTTGTCCCGTAAGTGTTACATAATTATATACTTGAGTTCCGCTACAAATGTGATCGCATTTGGAATACTTCATAAAAAATGTAATCAGTAACGAATGCGGACATAAAGGGCTCTGTTGAAAGGTACAGTCAAACCTGTGTTAGCGACCACCTCCGAATAAAGGCCATACTGTGATTAAAGGCCATTCTATTAAAAAACGTCATTGGTTAATTAGAACAAAATAACCTCTAAATAAAGGTCACCTGTCAATAAAGGCCACATTTTGTCTTTCCCAATGGTGGTCCTTGTTCACAGATTTGACTGTATTTATCAATAATGTACTACTACTTGGCGATTTATGACAGTAAAACATTACAATATATATATGGTTTGTCTTTAGAAAGGTGTGTTCGAATCCAACAATGATTTATTTCACTCATGACAGTCATAGAACTGTCTAGAAAATCCGTAAAACACTACATAAGTACCGTAATCATAGACTTTAATCAATAAACTCATATTTTTAAATGAATTTATTATTCATACCAATTACGTCATGTGCTTTGATCGATAGCATAAAGAATAAATTGTTTAGAGTCAGAAAATATACTCCTTTCTCTATAGTTTTAGACCAAAGGACAAACATCCGATGGTTCATTGTTCGTAAAAATGTGTTTAATTTTCTCAGACTGTTTAACTAGAATATAAACAATAATGACTTATTTAGATCTGAAATAACAAGACCTCCGGGTTGTCAATGGATGCATTTCTTTTGTAGAAATGTTCGTGTTTAAGGTAAACGACAAATGAGATTTTAACGACGAAGATCATATTGATTGGGTTTAAAAAGTAATGCCCCAAGATCTGTTTAATGAAAAGGCTTTTCTTGTTAAATTCAATAACTAGCACTCGTGTGCAAAGACTTTTATAAATACACGACAAATCGTGCCTTGTGTCTTTGAAATAGGTGCTATCAACTATTTGTAAAGTGGTGTGACTCTAAAGGTAAATAATCAATATCTAGTCTATAAAAGCAAACTTCAGATGTTGTTTTTTTCAATTCAGAGACATTTTTGCGCAATCTTTTTGAAATTGTCGTCATCAAGGCTGTTTCATAACAAAATGTATACAAGTGGTTTAAAGAAACGTGATTTTTTATATGAACTCCTTTAGAACATAAAGCAATGAACTATAGATTTGATGTAAAAACAATTTACCAATAAATAAAGCCTGAATAAGGATTGCGCTCAGCCGGAAATAGACTTTCGGCTACTTCCGGAAGGAGAAATATCATGTCTGAGGAGACGTTAAATGTTGGCTCGGTTCCCATAATCCTAAAATCTTGTAAAGGATAGATTTTGTCTCTGGAGGAATAGGTTTAAAATAATGAATTAAATCCTTTAATGTTTATAAATTAAACAATTATTCGGTCCGCTTTAACAACTGAGCTATTTTATATTAAGATTATTCTTAGACTACTGAATACTGCCAAAGCTGTGAGCAAAGACCACATATGAACTTGATATTTGGTTGGCCCCTGTTTCAAGGTCGTCAGTTTGTAAAATATATGAATAAATAGTTGTTACTGTCTTAAGTTAGATATTAATGCATCCGTGTTTGAATTTCTCACAAAATTGTTTGTCAGTTTAACACCAAAAGTCTAATTTGCATAACCAAACATAAACAATAAATAATTCCGTTTCATTTGACGGTCAAACTTTTCGAAGAATACGCTGTTTTAAATATTTTCTTTAAATATCAAAAACGATAAAGTTACGTGGTCAGAGTTAGAGTATAACATATTGAACTCTCTGCTCCACATCAGTTTGACGAATTTTCTGACTTTAATATAAAAATAACGATATAACAATGATAAAAACATACGATCTACATATAAAAACTATCACGTTTTGCTAAATAGTAAAAAAAAACACTGCATACAGCTATTTGTCATTCTCTTGGTGAAATGCAACAGAAGCATTCAAACTATCAGGAACGGCGTACATGTATGAAAGAAATGGTAGTTAACCAAGCTTTGTTAAAAATAACATAAGTATCGTTGAGTTCAAAAATCTCCTTTGGTATTACAGTAAAAGTCAAAGAAAAGGAATATGTGTCGATATAGTACACAGTCATACAGACAAGTATGTGTGTTAAATGATATATTGTTCTTACATGGTTATGTATGCTGAAACAAAGAAAGAAGTATTTGTTTCTTAGAACACGAGTATTTGAGCATACATTATAAGTTAGTTTAAATGATATGATGACTACTAGATGAGTTTAGGTGACCATAACATACAACAAAAGCGATATTTTAGATTGGATACCATCCATACTACTGCTCGTACTTCATCTGAAAACGTTAAATCTTTTTTTTATTTTGATTCAAGCTCAACAAACGACTTGCCCTTACGTCCGTCTTTTATCCGAAAAATAAGAGACCTCGATTTTCTGTCCGCGAACATAATTGCCAAGTTGCATTCGAATATACATGTATATACATACAATACTGTATACATGTAATTATGATATGTATATATATACATACAATACTGTATACATGTAATTATGATATGTATATATATACATACAATACTGTATACATGTAATTATGATATGTATATATATACATACAATACCGTATACATGTAATTATGATATGTATATATATACATACAATACTGTATACATGTAATTATGATATGTATATATATACATACAATACTGTATACATGTAATTATGATATGTATATATATACATACAATACTGTATACATGTAATTATGATATGTATATATATACATACAATACTGTATACATGTAATTATGATATGTATATATATACATACAATACTGTAAACATGTAATTATGATATGTATATATATACATACAATACTGTATACATGTAATTATGATATGTATATATATACATACAATACTGTATACATGTAATTATGATATGTATATATATACATACAATACTGTATACATGTAATTATGATATGTATATATATACATACAATACTGTATACATGTAATTATGATATGTATATATATACATACAATACTGTATACATGTAATTATGATATGTATATATATACATACAATACTGTAAACATGTAATTATAATACGTATATATATACATACAATACTGTATACATGTAATTATGATATGTATATATATACATACAATACTGTATACATGTAATTATGATATGTATATATATACATACAATACTGTATACATGTAATTATGATATGTATATATACAACACTGTATACATGTAATTATGATATGTATATATACAACACTGTATACATGTAATTATGATATGTTTATATACAATACTGTATACATGTAATTATGATATATATATATACAATACTGTATACATGTAATTATGATATGTATATATACAACACTGTATACATGTAATTATGATATGTATATATACAACACTCTATACATGTAATTATGATATGTTTATATACAAAACTGTATACATGTAATTATGATATGTTTATATACAACACTGTATACATGTAATTATGATATGTATATATACAACACTGTATACATGTAATTATGATATGTATATATACAACACTGTATACATGTAATTATGATATGTATATAGATGAAACTGGTCCTGCTACTGGTAGACTAAGCTCCTGCTCCTGTTAGACTATGCTCCTGCTCCTGTTAGACTATGCTCCTGCTCCTGTTAGACTATGCTCCTGCTCCTGTTAGACTGAGGTCCTGCTCCTGTTAGACTAAGCTCCTGCTCCTGTTAGACTAAGCTCCTGCTCCTGTTAGACTATGCTCCTGCTCCTGTTAGACTATGCTCTTGCTCCTGTTAGACTATGCTTCTGTTCCTGTTAGACTAAGCTCCTGCTCCTGTTAGACTAAGCTCCTGCTCCTGTTAGACTAAGCTCCTGCTCCTGTTAGACTAAGCTCTTGCTCCTGTTAGACTAAGCTCCTGCTCATGTTAGACTAAGCTCCTGCTACTGTTAGACTAAGGTCCTGCTACGTATGTGGCTATATTTTTATGCAGTATATCAGGAAAGTTTCCTCCGGCGGATTGTTAATGTTTTGTTCAATAAAAAGTTTATAACGAAAGAGATAGGCCTAATATCCTCTAATGTTTTCGTACGAAACCCAGTCTTTTTAATTATATTTCCTTGTATTGGACCGCTTTAGAGTCGCGGCAATCGCACATATGCTCTATCCAAAGGTATTAGTAAATAACATTGTCTTTTTATTTCTTGCAGTTAAAAGTCTCATAAATATAGTTTAATTCATTTCCATCCTTACTAAAACGGAATATATGAAAAAAAACTTACCTTGGTCATTTCCTTTCCGATAGCAACCTAGCATAGAAGCACGACCGTACCTAGTAGGACAACCCTTATCTAGCGGGAGCGGTTCACGGGTTTGGTATATACCATCCTGTTATTTTATGAGAATGTTGGGAAAACTATTAATATAATGATCTATGAATAAACGTATCTTGGTGGGGTTAAAGCATGGATGTTTTTGGCACATAATTGTATCATTCAATGGTGTAACAATTTCCCAATCAAAAAATAGAATCAGATCAATATTCGTTTTTATATAATACATTTGTATTTATATATTCGTCTTCCTTTATGAATTACAACATGTATTACATTACTGTCGACCAAATAGTGCATTATAACTCGATGTACAATCTTTGCCACAATGACTTTTCATCTGATAAAACCGTTATTAGAGTATCGCTTTCTGTCGGTGAATATCACATCATATTCAATGGCTCATTAGTCAATAACTGTACATCATCAGGAGCGATACTAACCTAATATTATTCTTAATGTCTTAGATGTATAATGCATTACCTCCATTCAGAAGAGTACTCAAGTTCATGAATTTTACGTACAATTAACAAATTCCTCAAGGGACGTAGGTTCAAATCCCACAGGAACCATACTTTTTTCTTTTTTCTTTTAGTTTTTAGGTAATGTTTTGTACTTTAAACATGAATTTACACAGTAATATGAAGGAAAATATTTATTCAAAAATATTTTGTTTAGAATATAGGAATTTATACATCGTTAATTAACGAAAATCAAGTAACCATGGATTTCTGACACACATCTTTTCAAAACCGGATGGTGAAACTTTTTAAATTTTGCTATCGACATTATGCACACATAGTAGTTAATTTTGAGAAAAATTTCAGTTGTTGCCCCGCTTTAGTTTTTATCTTACTGATACTTATCAATTTGTTACTTTTTGGTAATAGGCAAAAATCTTGACAAAAACTTACAGGTTACATTTTTCATTTCTTTCTGCAACGTAGTGGTTCCAAACATTATATTTATACTTTGGATTGACTTATATTGGTTTCCCTTAGAGTTATACACATTTGTGTATTTATTGTATCATCTGTTATAGAGGTAGATCAATTTGCATAATGGTGTCTTCATTAGACTATTTTACGTTGGGGTAGAGGAACAAAAATGGTCGTATGGTGAAAGTTTTTAAAAATTCACCTGTGAGTTTATTAATGGATATACAAAAGAATGACAATATTCAAAATACAATCTTCAACACTTCATATTATACACCTAATACCTTAACAAGATCAGGTTTCGCAGTTACACGAGTTCCAGTCTGATTTTTAACTAGTCGATCATGTTACTGAGCACCAACATTGTAGCCGGTATTCGGATCTTAACGTCATCGGCATTTTTGGTTATCATCGACGTTTCCGTAGAGCCTACCTAAGTCATTCGGCAATTCTCGTATTCGTCAATCTGGGATAAATTATCTTCATTGTAAAACTAGAAATAACCAAGTATGCATTTTGCTGACTAACAGTGCTTCATACTTAACAAAACATTTTTGCTTGAAAGATAACGAGCGTGTAAGTCATATGGATGATATATGTTAAGAAATCAGGCTATAAAATAATGTTCCTGAATATTGTCAAAGTCTGAAACTCAGGAACTAAAACCTTTGTTCACACTATTACAATTCTGTTTTTTTTTATTAAGTATTTCTATGACGTAGGAAGGTCAGTGAACAAAGACAGTTTAAATAAAACAATTGTGTTGTTTAATCATGACAGAAACAAAAAGGTTTTGTGTCTGTTTATCTTTGAACGGAAAGAACGGTGCTAAAATTGATTACGCGGACATGTTGAGGGAAATAATTCTATTTGAATGAAACTATAGTTATGAGCTCCGAGAATAACTTTTTCATATTCGACAAATATTAATTTCTCAAGGACAGGATGTCATTTTTGCAAGAATACACTAACTAAAAGTATTATCGTGTTACGTTTAAATGTTTGTCTTGTACGACAATGGTAGGCATTAACGCGAGTATGAACATTGTCAATACACCAGTATAAATCTCTCATTGAGTATTGTTCTAAATTAAAGACTACATCACGGCTAAATAACCTGCAAAATACCAATGCTTAAGTGTTTATAGGCACGGAGTTCCTATAGGTATACACCACTTTTTGTAGCAACAAAACAGTGACGCCTCTCATCCGCGTTGAAAAAGAATACCACTCTTAGTATAAGAATACATTGCAGACTTTGCAGTTTTGATAAATGTTGGAGATATATTGCAGGATTCTGTTGATTTTCAAAGCACGGAAAATATTTTGGCAATTTAAACTTTAAAACTAACAAGTATGATAATTAAGTATTCATCCACACTAAGGTTCATTCATAATCTGCCCTGATGACAAGATTTACTACATGTACATACTGGAAATAGTTTCATTCACAAAAGTAGTGCCACAATCTCAGTGTAGAGAGTTTACATAATGACTCAGGGTCAGAAGTTCGGTACAGACGGTTCTTACAGTTCAATGGTGTATACAAATCAAGACACTGAAGATTATACTGAATTTGTTTGAGCTTTCAGCTAGTAATTTCTCACTTTATGTCATGACTTTTAGAGTGTAGCTTTTCCTTGATTGTGGTTAATTGGCTTAAAGATGTACATTTTTTCAAGACTAATTCATAATTAAGATAACACCCCTGTTGAGAATTTGATAATGTTCATGAACAGTTCGTGAAGTTTCATGTACTGTTCATCAACTGAAGCCCGTGAACATTTCATGAAACTTAACGAACTGTTCATGAACATCATAAGTTCATGATCCGTTCAGGAAGTTTCATGAATTGTAAATCAAAGTTCTTTAAAGGTTCATCAAACTAATTCATCAATAATGAACCTAATGAAAAACACATTTTTGATAAAGCCTGCCTAAGGTTCATAAATTAGTTCATGGATATTTGTTCATGAATTTCGTGTCCAATTTGTTGGTCATGAATAAATTCATTAACAATTTATGAATAAAATGATGAACAATTTGTGAACTGTTCATCAAATTCTCGACAGGGACAGGCCTTTGATTGTTTAAGGGTGGTTTTATCTAACACATGCAAACTTCGATCCTGACAGTACTATCGGTGCTTTGATTTTCGTTGAGTGGTCGACCTACATTTTGACATGTTTAGCCCCATGCTACCCTTTTCGGTTTAGACATCACCGTATACAATATCTCTGTATCCTGTAAATATGAACATTTTGGGATCAAACTGAAATGATATTTTGTTAAAAGCGTTAACTTGCGTTAAAAATGCGTTTCATCAATATTTTCTGAGCTATGAATTCTTAAAGCATAATGAGGTGCCGGAAGGATGTATTTTCTTCCAAGTTGAGAAAACACAAATCTGTGATACTGATTTGAATTTTGAACCATTAATATATTAAACAGAATCAAAACTTCCATTTACATTTGTATGTGAAATACTCTTGCCATGAAGATTGCCTTTACAAGCCCGGTATGTTTACAAATACGGTGCTCAATGTATTCCGAATGTATCCACGGTCACTGAGATTGCAGAAAATGGATGGACAGCACACGTATGGATGATGTACTATACATAACATAACACTTTCTTTTCTTTCATAACCTTTTCATCCTTCATTTTCAATTTTTCGTCGGATAACATCATTCGTTTGTGCGTACTTCCGATCCTTTACGAAAGGTTTACGAAGCTTTCGAAAATGCTCGGCAAATGTTAAACGTAAAGAATACATCGTATTTTGTCATGCATACAAAATACTAAATTTTGTTTCCCGTTAATATTTCTCAAGGAAGGAACGGCCAAATGAGATTACATGGCATCCCTTCTGTACCATTTTGGGAACATTACAATATTACAATGTTGCGAGGTTTATCTTGCATTGAAAATAAGCATACCAATTTTAAGACTTACTGTGGCTTTAACGATTATTGTTTTTTTTTTTCATTTCGCAAAATTATAGGAATCCGACAATAGGCGTTTTTTTTTCGAAACACAAATGCGGAAGATTTTATATTTGATTTATTTGTATGTATTTTCCTTACTATTCAATTCGGAATGAATTTGGACCTTGCATGTCATACTGTACGTACATGTATGTTTCTGTTCGTAAATCTTATCATGCATGTCTGTATCCTTCTTGGACTTTTCAGCCTCCCGTAAAAAATGTTCCGCTTTTTCTAAATCAGTTCTACCGTGTTGTTGCGATAGTTTTGAAAACTGTTACATGTATTTTCAAACCATGAAAGATGCTTGGAAATTTACTCGTTTCTATGTGAAATCGATTCGAGAAAAAATACAATAATGCTGTGCGACTTGTATTAAAACTGACAGGTCTGTTACAGGTATGACTATAAAAACCAACATGTAGACCCGCGCATGATGACGCACTGTATCTTCAATAAAGAAGGCAATTTGTATCGATTTCATTTTAGAAGGTTCTATATAAAACAGCCGTGTGCCGTTGCTTAACGGAAAACAGGCTCTGAAACAACCATACTAAGCCACGGACGTCTACGTTAGATTTCTGAACAGATAAAATACGCTCCGAAGGTAAGACTCTTTCTTGTTAATAATTATTTTTCTTTGTCTATTTTTTTTTTTGGTTTGTTCAATATAACTGGTATGATACTTTTTTTAATAAAATTAATAACAATAAAAGATGAAAATCTATTATTTAGATAATTTATATATACATGAAATCAATATATCGTAGCATGAATTATTTTACAGTGTTTAAAGAAAACTTTTAAAATATTCTATAATAAGAGATAATTTGAAATATAATTAAACAATATTATATTTAAATGATCGTGAAGCATCGTATGTTGATACGTTAACACGTATCGTACAAATGACTTTTAAAACTTCACAGCATTTGACTTTCAAATCTAGTCTTATTGCGTCAAATTTAAAATTAATTGGTGTTATAGGCATATAATGCCTTTGGTTTAAATATCAAGCTAGCCAAGAGAACACTTCTTTAAAGAAAATACTCGTATATACATATAAAACTAACTAAAACACAGAAATACACATTTACGCGTAAATAAGGATTATTTCTTTGAAGCTGGTAAAATGCATACTAGTAAATCTTTAGCAGTAACTATTGCTGAAGGAAAAATGTAGATCTTGTTTGAATTGTTTAGAAGATGAATATCATTTATTGTTAGAATGTTCATTCTATAATGATTTACGTAGAAACTATATCAAACGTTATTTTTGGAGAAGACCAAATAAACCTTCATTCATAGAACTAATGACTTCAGATAATTAAATTAATTTTAAAAAATTGTGTCGGTACATCCATACATTGATTTTGCAAATAAATTAGTATCGTAGTTCCTTACGCATGCGTATTAATCATAAATGTTAATTATTGACTTGTTTGTGTATCCGACACTGAGCTGACCAGTTATATTTATTTATCTACATAGTATATACGTACTATAAATTTTTATGACATTGTTATTAATTATTAGGTAATTATCTTCATTATATCATGTATGTATTGTTTTGTAAAAAAGTGTACTTAGTGGTATATTTGGCTGTTGCATGTACAATTGTACTAAAAAATTGAAACGTAAAGTGTTTCTTTATTTGTTCTGTTTTAATTTTTTCTGCGTGCATCTTTTTTACAAACTGGGGCTAAAATCTCAACACCATGATCACAACACTAAAATCTCAACACAATAATCTCAACATCATAATCTCAATCC
Organism: Lutraria lutraria; assembly: GCA_964023205.1. NCBI lineage: Eukaryota > Metazoa > Mollusca > Bivalvia > Venerida > Mactridae > Lutraria > Lutraria lutraria. The sequence continues at coordinate 25,407,187 of OZ026843.1, forward strand.
CAAGTGATCCCCCATTAGCGTGGGATAAATTCATAAAGATGTTTTTTAGGGATGATATTTATAAGTCGTAATTTCTGGAGGATCTAACATTAATGCATTTGCTTGCCATCAATCTTAAAATCAACGAATTGGATGGAATTTAAATGTTAAATTTGAGATTGTGAAATTTCCCTGACCATTGTTCAAGTGTGACTATAAAAAAGTAAGTACATGGCCGCGATTTTTGGACTTTTTTCATCGTAGTACCTGATTTAATATTTTTTTATTTGAACTTAGATAAACACAATTTTATTTTAACATTGCCAAAAGCTTTTTTGAGTTAGAGTTTAGTCACAAATAATGTAAGTGTCGGTCACCAATATGGCTTTTGATAGATTCCTGATGCGTTTGGTGTGACCGTTGTTCATGGATGGCCCTTCTTCACAGGCGATCGTTAACTCCGGTTTGACTGTACATAAATTTGATAAACGTCCTTTCCAGTCACGTCTATTCGATATTTTGTACTGTAATGGAAAGGGTCATCTTGCAAGCGACTTACTACGTTTTGCAAATACAACGCGTATTAAATACGTTTTAAAGAATTTCTGTAATATATACAGCATATACTACATGTAGTTACAAAGAAGTATTAATATCTACTTTACAAGGCATGCTACACCAACACACATGCACACGCGCTCCTTAGAGACCAAAAAGGGTTGTTTATCTTAAAAGTTACGGAGATAAAACGGTAATATATCATAAAAATTCTCGCGTTAGCTATAGAAATTTAACTTTAAAGCATGATCAATGATAAGGATTAATCTATAGGGATATGAAAATAGCTGTGTGAGGCGTTCAGAGGAATGTTAAATTCCATGTTTTTAAATAAAGTGTTGTTTTAGATAGTTTATTCTTTAAATACCCTGGAGATGTTTGAAAGAGCCCATGTTTAGAGCCCATTAAAGATCTAACTTAATGCACTGAAATGTCATACTAAATGAACTAATTAATTGACAAAATTGTTATAACACAGTTGCGTCCATTAATTGCAATGCTTAATGGATGAACAGTTGTAAAATATCAGTCGACTTTTAAAACGCTAATTTTATCTCATTTTTATTATAACGTTTAAGATTTTAACAATTTCTGCATTTAGGAAAAATTTAGTGTTTTATAGCTAATGTTCTTCGCGAGCCTAGTAAAACGATGCTGAATACTAAGCTTTGTAGCAGTATGGTTATATAGTATTTGTAATTATAAATTGGATGTAATATAAACAGCCCGATTAGCTCAGTTGGTAGAGCATCTGACTTGCAAGCAGGAGATCACCGATTCGAGCCCTACATCAGGAACATTATTTTTCCTCCTATCACAGCTTCCCAGTTCAATACGCCAGAAAAGTCAATTAATTCGTAGGAGACAATTCTTAATGACTGTATAGTATGTAACCATGGTAACAATCTCTGACGAGTAATCACCGCTATGTGTTTGAATCCCGACCTCGATCGGAAAAAAACCCACGTGGGGCAACCGTCGAGATGGCTCACTGAAGGTCGGGGATTTAACCAAGGTGTACGCCTGAGCCAGTCCTCCTCAGTTACAGCTGAAAAGTCGCTAAACGTGTTGCTGCGACAATAAACTCCCATGGAAAGAAACTTATGCATTTTTTCAATGTTTTAGTCCCCATTAATTTACTCCGACTCTGATTAATATTGTCTGTTCCATCAGCATACGAATCTATAAACATGTTGTTGATATTTTTCAGATCAAAACATAACAAAATGGCGATGAACCTGTTACTTATCATCCGGGCAATGACTGGACTTATACTGCTATTTGCAATAGATAAATGTTATGCCGAAAGTTTACGTGATCTTACAAAGCAGGCGAAATTGGGAGCGTCTATCAGACTTGATGAATTAGCCGAAAGCATGCTTCCTGATGACGTAGATCAGAACAAATTTCTAGACTCCGCCGAAAAGAGAGGATTCTGGGATAAAAGAGGTTTCTGGGACAAACGAGCAGCTGGCGACAAGCAACTGATGATGTCACGATATTTCTTTCCACGATTTGCTTACATGATCCCACCATATCGTCCCCAAATAAGCACACCGGATGCGACGTTCGGCAAAAGGGGGTTCTGGAACAAACGGCGTTACGAGGGGTCAAACGTGTACAATGATGACAGCGAAAAAGCTATTGAACCGTATTATGTAAGAAAATGAACACATAAGAAACACTTATTCAGAATAATCCTGTGATTTTGCCATATTTGTTTCAATCATTTTCTTGTATTTAAAGAATGTTGTGAGTTCTATCTTGAGTGATTATTCTTAATTGGTAAAATTTAAACTCGTATGATACACACCGTATTTACATTATGACGTATCAAAATATGCTTCTGAAATGTCTTTGTCAAATTGTTCTGTTTTGCTCTCAAGCATGTTCTGGTGCAACACACGAGCTTCAATAGAAGTCCTAAAATAAAGCGTTTATATAATTACATAGTTTGTGATGTTTTAAATAAGCTATGATCAACTTACACTAAGTCTTCACACACAACATAACTACCAATTCTTGGATAATTGCCATTTGGTAGTCTTAACCAAAGGTCAAGGTGCGCCCGTCTGAAGAGCAGAGGCCACAATGCTGATGAACACGTTCCACGTTCTCCCATTAAAGGGATGCATTGTCTTGAGCAATGTTTCAGTAAAATCATCACATTTTCCTTCGAAGTCTGGGAAAGGATTACTTTTAGTGTAGTTTGAGACTTAACATGTTCAATTTACAAATACATGTTCAATCTATATAATAAATTACGATGTTTACCTTTAAATCGCTAATTACTAATCTTTATGTTTTAACCCGGCTCGCTATGCTCAATGGGTAGAGTATTGTGTCCATGAATATTGTGTTGGTGAGTTCGAACCCCTATTGAGGTAATCATTCTGTGTGATGATAAGGTAGGAGAACTTATTTGCCTCGAAGGCCCTTTGTCTCTGACTTATCATAAGGAAAGATAAGGTAAGTGTGGTAAGGAAGTAGTCCTATAGAATCCAGGAAAACGGGTACATAGTAAATCTTTAAAAAGCTTTGGAAACTGAAACGCGGACAATAAACGAGAACAACATTATTAATGGTTGCTTTCAAGCCAAGTCAATAGATCTGTGGCTAGATTTGATGTGAAACCTCCGTGTGGGAGTTAGAAAAGAATCTATCAATATTTTATTATATTATGTTTATACATATAGTGCTCTCTTGCAATTTGTTTTGTTTGTTTGTTTATTTGTTTGAGTTTTACGCCCATTTTCAACAGTCAGAGTCATATGAGGTGTGCAGTCTACCTAAACATCGTTCCTGGGAAGAACCAGTATTAGACTCCCATCCTCCGTAAGCAACTGCCTACTTTCTCACTCAAAGAGACATGGTCGGTAGCTAGGTTCGAACCCAAGACCCTTTATTTGTGACAGGTTACAGTGAATTGAAGTCAGCGACCTTAACCATTCAACCACGCAGGCGGGTCTTGCAGTTTAGAATCTTAACACAAGTAAACATGAACTTGAGTTTGACATACAGTAAAACCTGGATAATCGACCACCTGTAAATACGTCATATCCGTCGAGAGAAGAACACTCTCTTTTTAATATACCATTTAGTATATTTATCGATTCAAAAGAAGAAATGTTTCCCTGATTTGCCCTTTGTTTGTACATGCATCCGTGGTTTCTCAGGTCTAAAACAGTCATGGCTTATATAGAATGGTTTTACAACAGAGACAGGTGAGCCTGCGGTCCATTGGTTAGTGCGCTTGACTTAAAAGTTTATAAAGCATCCCTGGGTGGGGTATAGAACTGTAACAGTTAATGTACTGTGTTTTGTCGTATGCTCATTTTTGCAAGTATGCAGATCGTATAAAATAAGAAATCGAAAATAGCGTAGTAAGAAGATCGAAATGTGCATTTCACGAAGCATGTGATATTTGAAAGGAAGAGTCGTATGATATGAACCAGGAAAATTAAGAAAACTATTTTTTCTGAGCAAGTTAAGATGATTTACACGCTAATACCTACGTGACCTACGTAAGGAAAACTAAGTGTAAACTAGTATTAGGAAAAATGCGACCGATCGTCCAATGACGTGATACATAAGTACATACTTCATTTGTTAATCAGCACACTTTAAGCGTCGGCAAGTGATTATTCATATCCGATATATACACATTCAACACTCAATGCGTCAAAATTAGAGTGTAAATTTAACAAGAAGATGCCGTTGGTGGTTTGTTAAGTCCTTTATATGGATTACCCAAGCGGATGTTAAACTGTTTTTATACATGTATTAACAATGTGGAATATCTATATAAGATAGGTTTTGAATGAGCGCTTCTGGAACATGGCTGTGAAATTTGTATATTTAACGGTATGTGTAATATTTTGTACGAGTTTAAGTATTTTATTCACAGGAAATGTTAATGCTCAAAAAGAATTAAACAAAGACGATGCTAGTAGAGCGTGTGAAGATAAAAATGACAAACTTATGAGTTACTCTGACATCAATGCTTCGTCTAAGAGTCTGCTAAATGCAATACTCACCGATGAACAAACAATTTGGCTTAAGGACCATGCCATATATTCACCATTTACTAATTATGTTGGTTGTTTAAACATCACTTCTGTGTCACAATTTAAACAGAACAACGGCATCGTGTCACGAAACGAACTGTTCATGTGCCTCAAGAGTTGTTCAAATGCCTTTTATGCTGGTGTTATGACAACAAAATGTTACTGTTTCGCTGATCACGTTTATCTGAATAACAAAGAATTCGCTGTGAATGACCAATATTGTGACAAAAGTCGCGTAGGTTTGTTTAATAAGACGTACGATCCTCAAAGTGGAAAACAAATGACAGTTTATAAAATTTTACAGCTTCAAGAAGTTCCTCAGTCAATAAGCGGGACAAACAATACAAGTCAATGTGTATATGAAAGAACTAATAACGGAAGAAGTTCGGAGTACTTCACAGGATCATGCTCTCCAAACCTAGGAGTAAAAGGGTTTTTATGTACAAGAAGTGAATATCATGTGCTAAATGACACTTGTCAAAACGAACAACCCTGTATTTTGACACCAATGGAAAATCTCTTAAAAGCCGAATTGATTTGTCATGAAAACTCTGGAATATTACTTGGAGTTAGAAACATCCAGCACACACTACAAGGAGAAGGAGCGTACCTGACAGGCATTTTCAGAGTATTCCAAGTCGTACCGTCTTCACCCGTATGCCTATCAGTGAGAAAATCTTCCATCGATGGTCTTGTCATTGACCCTGGTGACTGCTCCTTGCATAGGTCCTCTTTTTGCCAGAAAGATATGCGTGTATTTGAACTCACAACGAAACAGACAGACACAACCACAATAGACAAAACCCCCGGTGTTACCATTGTCATAAATAAGGCTGATGAAGAGGAAGACATTGGCACCCGTGTTCTTATTTATGTGGGTATAATACTGTCAATAGTTTGTGTTATTGTAAGCGTTCCACTTTTCATCCTGTACAAACACTTCAAAGCAACAAATACACCAGTTCGCTCACATTCCGTTGTCAATTCTGAAGCTTCCGCGGTGGATCTTTTACCAAAACAATCAGAAAAAGAATACGCAGAAGTCAATGCTGTGCAAAGTATAGATATCACAGAGGTCGGTACAAAACAAACAAGCACGCCGATCAAACCACAACGGAAAACATTACGCAAACCACCTACCCAGTCATCGTATGAAAACTTTGCACTGGGTGCGATTGCTATAAAGGAAAATAAAACGTACGAATTAGATAACAGTTACGATCGAATTAATATGAAAGAAACTGCAAGAAAGAACAACGAACATGCACATGATGAAGAGCTGAACATCTACGATCATGCAACAAATGACACAGATGAAGAATATGATACAATAAATCGTAGGAACAAACAACCAGCAAACATCAAGGCAATAGGAGATTATAGTACTTTAAGTGAAGTCCCGTGCGAATCAAAACCTCTTTAATTGAATTTTTTAGTTGAAATGTTAAACGCTGAAGATTTTTTTATATCTGATATGACTAAACTGTTGGTGTGTGAGACATTAACTCAAAATTTAAAACACCTTTGATTGATTATGAATTACACTGATCAGAAATGTGCAATATCATTTACAGCTGCTTGAATTAAAGTTGAAGCCATTCAAAAATCTGAATAAAATGTTTGGCGGATGTTTTTCAAATAAGATAAAAAATAATCTTTGTGTTATACATGTATAAGTGCGATTTTATTAACCTGTCATAGCTGAATAATTACACGGTTGTTGGATGCGATTAGTTTTAGCTTCGTACCACAGTCGATAGTTTTCGTTTATTTTACCGTTATGGAATGTACCAATCAATGTGTTGATATAATGTTAAAACGAAAATTATCGTATAACTTACGAAAGTAATCGAACCTCACCGAAGTTAAACATAAATGCACTCATTGACCGTATAATTATGCAGCTTTGACAGTTTAATAAAATCGCACTATATTTTTATGTGTTATTATAAGCGGTTATAAAATTACTATTTGTAAAGGAAAAGCCATGTGTAAGAGATTTAATGAAGGAAAGCATTTTTAGATTTCAAGCATGAATAGATAATAATTCTAATGTCCGATTTTTTTCATTTGGCTAGATATTGGACAAGGTTACCGGAGTTTGACTGAAGGTTCTAATATCAGAGATATCTGTTTAAATGAAAAATATGCAATAATTTCTGGCATGAATTTCATTATTATCCTGTCTTTATATACGTACATGTTAATTTTTATGTATAAGTGTATTTAACGATTTATATTTAACTTTATCTGAGGGTCTACGTGATCGCGTAATATGGTCCCTGGCTAGTATCACTTGCGCATCACCGCTGCAAGCTCGAATCTTTAACAAATCCTCATAAGCGAAGAAGCGGACTTCAAGCGGTCCAGTTAGCTCCTGGGAGGTTCTATCCAGGTGGATCTTCCTCCATCGTTACAGCTGGAGAAGTCGCTAAATGCCCCTGGCTGTTGATGTGACCTTAAACCTCAGAGAATGAAATCTTTATACGACGATTGTTTCACATGAAGTGGTTCTTTATGATTTATACTGTATGTGTCAAGAACAATTGATTTTTAAAACGCTTTCAGTGCCAAATACATTATAGAATGTACTTCCCAGTGCTACATTTATTTTTGAAATCAAAAGAAAAAACACTTTGTAATGTCAAAACGAGCATATTTTTTAGACTGTGTAAAGATAGTGATTTGAAATTTTCAGGACTGTTTTCTTCCGTGTTGTTTGTCAATTTGTCAACATATTGAGCATTAATTGTCCAAACCCCTTCACCATATTTGAAAAGTATTATGACTTTACACATGTTTGAGATTTGTTTGTTCATGTAGACCATGTTTAAGTCACATAGTATTGGTAATGTATGTTGCTTTTAGGATAAAAGCTTTAAATATATTATTATGCTTTGTGTGTTCTTATCAATGCATCAAAGTACCAACAACTTCTTGTTTTGTTTAAGGGGGGGGGGTGAAGATGCCATATTGGATGGACCTTGCCAGTAAAATTCATTATTAATCATAATCAAACAAATTAATTACCTCATACTTCATTGTGTGGCCATTATCTTTCTGTAAACAAATTAAATTACCCTGGTGTCCGGTCTTAGAGGAAAAATAATTACAGTTCACGCTGCTTACTGATAAGCCATTACATAAATGGCCGGTACACATCCATAATACACTGGCTAGAATATTAGCATGTGGCGCTACATTCTGCAGTCTGATATTCTAGCCTATGGTACTGAAATATTTTATCACTATGCCAACGAGTCTGTTACATTTATATATCTATGTTTGTACTTTGCTTTAAGTAAGAATGGTTCGAGATTAAGCCTTCATTGTTGTATGTTCTTTGTCAGAGATGAATACTATAATACTGGTTATTCTGTACATAATATATCATATTTAATGTATGTATTATTAATATTTATAGTAAGTCTGTCGCTTACACATGTATTTAAAGAGTATAAAGCACGATTGCATGATACATAAGCAGACACGCAAGTACATAATTATGAGGGAAGATGCGATTGGCTAAATTCACAACAATATACAATCGTAATTCCTCGGGCAGTTCCGTCAATGAGAAAAAGCCTCGTATGTAAGTGTTGGGTTTACATGTTAGTTATGTGATTTCCGGTAACAACCAATCACTAGTACTACTGCACTCGTTTTCTAGAATCATTCGTAGATTAGATGACTTTTAAATGTGTTTATCGATAGCGATTGAAAATAAAATGGGCATCCAGTTCCTATGGAAAGAGAAACAGATTTGTTTCCATCGCTGAATTCCAAGGTCAGCCATATTGGAAAGTACCCCGTGAAAAACAACAACAATATTGCGGTCTACTTATTAAGTCTGAGGCATTTTCCTTGAACAAACGCCGAGGAGTTCCGAATGATAACTATACTCATACCATCAGTACTTCAAAAAAGTGGGTAATCACTTAAAATACGGATGTATTTGAAAAGCGATATAAGTGAACATGTATTTTTGAATTTATTGAGGAAATTATAACAACTAACTGTGAATCACTAATACTGATATTATCATGAAATAACGAGAAACAACCAGGGGTGGATATGGGGGGTCCTTTTAGCGGGATGAGCATAAATGAGAATTGAAACTGCCTTTGATTTCATTTTTAAGGAGTAGTTTATATTCATCATAATAAACTATACACGAATTCGGGCAACATGATGACTTTTTATCTGCTAGCTACATTCAGACTAACAATAAATGTCAAATGACGAGTTTAAAAGTACTAGGACAGAATTTAGAATATACACAAATCCTGTTCTTATTCGACTTAATGTGTGTTGTTTTAGTAATAATGGGAAACGTGACCAATAAATGTATTATCATTGTCGAACTTTGGATTAGCATATGTATTTGTATGTGTTTATTGAATTCTTAACGTATTACCGACGTAGAATTATGGCTTTATATCTATAAGACTGTACTGTTTTGGCTTAACTCCCTATTGCTACTAAAGGATAATCAAATATTGTTTCTTTGATACTAGGACAATCTTTGTCGATATTATTTAATTTATTTTGCGGCACATTTTGAAACTTTTACAGAATTGGTTTTCCTTGTTAAAAATATAGAAAAAAGCTTTTCCTTCATTAAGGTCATACCCCTCTATGAAAACTTGAGAAAATTAGTAAGTGTAAAATGTTGGGAGCGAAACCGACATTTTTAGGAGCCAAAACGACATTATCTCAGGTTAAAAAGTCAGAAAAATTAAAAAGTGTCACCGCTACAGTTATTGTACGGCGGCTCCTGCTTATATTTAAGTGGCAATGCAAAATCGCAACTTCTTGCACCGAAGCAGATTACTGATAGTGCCCGAAATATCCGCAATGGTCATCACGTGATATAAACAAAACAGAAATAGTGCGAGGTCACGTGTTACTCACACCAACTAGTGTTAGCTTGATGACGCAGTCGCTATTTATAGTCTAAGAATGGAGCGAGCTCGATAAACAACGACGGGAATGGATAATAAACGTCAATAAACGAACCGAATCCAATCCTACTATAGTAAACAAATATGGTGTTGAATTTAGTACACTATCAAGCATTGTGTTATATTACTGAGGATGAAGCAAAACTACTTTTAAGTGGTGTTCATTTGTACATACAGACTGTGTATTATTCAAGTTGTTAATCGGACTCGCTAATAGTCTCAATGATCACGTGACATTCACCGAATGCTAGTAGCTGTTTGATATCGTTGTCGTCTCGTCAATGTCAATCACCTATAAATTACTAGAAACGTGTCAATATTTCAATAAAAGTGGTTTCAGTCGACTGAGAATTTGAGACTGCCTGGTGGGCTACAACGAGAACTAGTTTAGTGTTTATATGGACACTGTGACGACAGGGTTCGACATTAAGGCAGGTCCGAACGACAATCAATAGCTTACTGGTCCAGTCTAGTGCATCTTGCTATTTGGTAGCCCGAATGGTCGTGCTCTTGAAAATGCAGCCGAAACTCTTTATGTCAAAGGACTTAGGAAAAATTGGTCGATCTAAATGAACTTCGATGTATAAATTATTAGAGAAATTCACTGCGTTTATTACATTTTGGAGCGATCGTCGGTGTGTTGTAATAATCATTTGATCGTGTTATAAGATACGGAACACGGTATTTATACGTTTCGATGTATTTATTTTAACAACATGTCGCAAATAAACAAAACATTATAAACATATTCACACAGACTAATTTTATAATCCCGAGCGTGGACACTGACTTGTTTACGCAATTGTCATTAATTAAGTATCGATTTCGGAGCTCAATACAAAAAAATGTCCGATCAGGTGAGAAATGATGACTTAATTGGTTCGACATAGACGGTCACTTTATGGTTCGATATAGATGGTCACTTTACAGTTGAAAATCTATGTTTGAGACCGTTATACCAGGTTTTTACGACAACGTACCCTCAGACAACGGAGTATATTATTTTTGGAGACTTTATTTAAATAGTTTAAATGCATTCCAGCAGATATTGCAACGTCTGATACATCGAGGTGATAGTTTCCCCTGATTTTAACTTTAGGGTGGAAACAGGGACTACATATAGAGTACCTCGTGAACTGTGGAACCATATGACCAGATTCATGAGATTCAAGAAACATCAACGGCTTGTATTTTTGATGGAGTAGATGATCACTTTAGTTTCGGGATCAGTTAAGTCAAAATAACAAATTCGTTTGATCTGAAACTTCGCACATCCTGATAAAAAATGCTACATAGGCCACATTCTAGTATTGAATTGCCGGATGCGATTTTGCGCCATACAAACATTTAACTTGTTCTTCTTGATGGAATGAGTTTTAAATGCTTGGACTGAGAACAAGGGAAGTAATCACCGCGAAACCTAATCGTCAGCTTGTCGTTATAGTTATTCATCTTGATTCACCGTAACATGTGTTCCGACTTTGTTCCGGACTTGATCATTTTCGATCGTAGATTCGAACTTGCAGAATCACTATGGAAGGTGAACGGGAGAAGGAAGACATTTTGCGTAGAAACTGGTTCCCGTTTCATGTTGTAGTGCACCAAAGGCATTAAGTAGTTTGTAGTTTGTACACACAATTCAACGGAAACCAGTTTATGACAATGAGCTAGTTCGATAAACAACTATAGTACCTTAGTAGCTCTCCGGAAGTTAATCTGCGCGTGTCCTTACTCGAACTGTGTCTATTCGTACTGTGGTAAAACAAATCAGAAGCGAGTCTTTTCGACCCAGACACTTTTCGACCCCAAGCCAAATATCAAGACTTTTTTATCACATGATGTAAAACACTATGTGTTCGTGTTCATTCAAATGAATGATGCTTGAATAATATTCCATTGAATAGTGGCAATGTTTACGTTGAATCGCGAAATCATTTGATAAATACTTCCTAACTAGGTAACATTCAATTAAGTTGGTCAAAACATGCTTACATAACCCTAAAACTAACGATCTTTTGTACTTTTACAGCATCATGATATTAATTAAAGAAATCCGATGTATTCAAATGAAATGCGTCATTCATAACTTATAAATTTCCTATAGCCGCCATCTTGGAACGAGATAAACTAGCGTATTATCGTTGGTTGAACGAGAGTAGCTAGACTAACCAGACTAGAGCACGACTAGGGTTGGTTCGATCTACGTTTAGTTGAACTATTGTAACTATAGTTATTAATCGAACTCGCTCAATAACGACCCATTATAGGTTCCATTTAAATACATTCACTTCGTTAATGGTGATGCGGATGTCAATATGCTCATGTACAAATGTGTAAAATAATAATGCATCACTCACTTTTCAAATGGATACAAATTCTCTTAAATCGACCATTGTAATATGTGATGTCGCACTAGAGCAACCTTATTTAGTAAAACACCAACTTTACTTATTCATGGATAAATTAAGTTCGCTTGTGTTGCAGACTTTGTCAGTATTAGTCTTTCAGCTGGCTAATATAACACTAGCTAGACAGGTGGACACGAGACTTGTGAGCCATGCACAGGCAAATAGCCATTGTAATGATTCTGGAGGGTTATACCAGATATCTCCAGATGATAAATGGCGTAGGTATATCATGGAGACGATGCCAGGAGAACACATCGAAATTGGACAATCAGCCTGGATTAACGGGTACGCAAAATTATCAATGATTTTCACTTCTTGGTACGGTTGTTACAACATGAGTGCAAAATTCAAAGCACGACTACAAACTAACCACAGTTTTTATTCCTGCACGGACACATGTAACAAACACCGTTTCATGGGGATTAGAAAGATGCAATGTGTCTGTCTTAATAGTGCTGACTTAGGAGACCTACAACTTGTTGCAGACATCAGCTGTTCCTTCCAAGAACAACCCTCTGAATGGACTCCTAACGATGAAAGATATCTATCTGTTTTTGGCATTGTACTAGGTAGTTCATATAAATGGAATATCAACCAACAATACCAGCAGTGTGTAGCTGTACGCGTGGATCAAGGGACACCTAAGTACTCGACAAAATCTTGCTACAACAATATAGAAGATGTACATGGATATATGTGTACTAACAGTGCCAGTGGACCACTGAACTATAATTGTTCGACGTCACAGTTTTGTATATTAAGAAATACGACAAGCTGGTTCAACGCCAAAAAGCAATGTTCTAGTTATAATGGTAGACTCTTACCGTACACTGAACATATAGATGCAAATGACAACAATACTTATTGGTTAGGAATGTTTCGCAGTTATCAGTTGGTCAATTATCCAGATAGGTATGATGCGTGTCTTTCAGTTACGAAATTAGAATCGAAACTGATAATTGAGCCAGATAATTGTGCCAATCAAAAGTTGTCTTTGTGCACAAATGAACTAAATGAAACAAGCGATGAAACAAGCGATAACCTAACAATAATCACGACAAGCAACTCAAATTTCAGTACAATATCTGACTCGGAGGATTTATCTGATGCTTTATACATCACATTATCTGTATCAGTTTTAATAATAGTTGCATTAGTATCCATTTTGATCAAACTTGTCTTAGCTAGACGATCAGAAAATTATGCACGTTCTGGAAACTACGACCAACGTGTCAGGCTGCCATTTGACAATCCTATGGCGGATAATATAATGAACGTAGTAAATGATGATGTAGCATATGATATGATTAATCTAGATACAATTTCAAATTCTTCCCTTGAAGATCAAGATCAGAGTCAGTATGATAGGATAGATTTAAATAGAACGAATACTTTGAAAGGAGCCATTGTAAATGAATATGACACGACAAGAAATGTATCCACATCGAGAGGTAATCATTATGATACGATGCAGGACTTTGCTGTACACATACCTTGAGTAAGCCTTAACGGACATAATGTATGGAAACATCTAGCTTTTGTAGTTCATTGTATCAATCCACAAATAGTGTTGTACGATATATCGGGAATTATATATAATCGCGGTGTCTTTCTATCTTTCATGTCGATTATGCTTCACTATTTTTACATTACGTGAAAGCAACAGATAAGAGAAACGCAGCAACATACAATAACATCATTTATTTAATGAAATATTTTACAAACAAAAAAAACAATCTTGCTTTTTTTCATTTAACAAAAATACAAAAATTATCAAATTTCTAGTTTCAAATAATCCCAAAATAAATTGTATTCCAATGTCACTGATCCTGGTATGAATTCACAGAACATTCCAAAACATATCCATTTTTATATAAGCAATTTTAATTCCACACATAAGAAGTGAACCAGTATTATCCAAAATAATTTCACTATCAGTAAAAATCCAAAGGTCTAAAGATCCGATAATGACGACACTTATTACGACAACCAAAGATTGAAACTAAGTCTCCCTTATATAGTCATGACCAATTTCTCCAATGTCCAAAATAAGAATTTGTTTTAAATGTCTCCTAGTTTTCAGAATTTCCAGAAGTTTCTTGATTACAAAATTCCAATTACAGAAACAGTAAACAAAATAATACATAAAAACTATTGAAGGTCAAAATAAATGACTCAGCATCATAACAAGCAAACGTCACATTATGATATTATCACAATGTAATGACTGTTAAACTATTTAAACAATAAAGGTACGATATTTTTTTTTTTATTTGTATTATACCAGGGTCCACAATGCAAATTTATATAAGAGTAGCAGTCTCTTTTTGTGTTAACCATGGTGTTGGCATACATGACATGGTATTTTGTAAATTATATTTTTTTAAATATTGTTTCTTTATATTATGTGCATTTCATCCTGTATCATGCATTGACAAAACGGAAAAAAAATATATGTCTGTCTACCTACATTCTGTTATATACATTTAGTACTTTGTCATTATTATTTATCTTTTTTTTAATAACGTCTCCATGATTAGTTCACCTAAACATAGTTATCAATTACCATTTACTTTAAATGATTGTATTTTTCTTTGCATTAATTCGATGTAGTTATATAGAAGGTTGAATTATCATCATATAATTATGTGCATACTCCTATTCATTTATAACAATGTATATGTTTGTATTTATATAAATGTATAGAATACACATTGTATAATACAAATTCATCTTCCTTTAATTCACGGTTGTATGATTATCATATGCAACTTTTATGAATATACACATGTTTGTTGTTGTTGTATCATATAAAATAAACATATCTCATTGTTTTTGTGTATATTTATTAGTTGCTTTCTCTTCATGAATAGTTGTGTATGTATTCATTACGTTACAATAATATAACAATTAAATTAGTACTCGTATATAGTCTATTCAACTGTACTCAATAAAGTTACTTTGAATATCAGTGTGTACTATCAACGTTCTACATTAGAGGAAAGGCAACTAAAAGCCCTTCTGTTTTCAAACACTGGCAATTGCACCTCGAGTATCAACAACAAATCAACTTGCGAAAAAGGTCTGTTTTATTCAGTCGTTCTTTAATGTTCCTGGTGATTGCCAGATTACAAGAAGTTGAGTTAAATGGAGTTACCAACAGAGTTTTCATTGAGTGATATACATGTTGATTTTCTGTTTGTTAACAATGAGGATGGTGCATATCGTATAACAACATCGTACATGTATATTTCTGCACAAATTTGTTGCATTCAGAAAATATGGTGTATCAGTAACATGAAGGGACTGAAGGTCATTTCTTTCTTTAAACTTAGAATGGAATTAATTGATTGATATTTCTATCAACATAATGTGACCTCTTTAATCTCTCTTCAAATCACACAATTGACCACTCACGAATTTCTGATGTTATTAACGATTATGCAGTCTAAAATTTTATCTCATACTGCGAACCGAGGATAAATAAATACAGTAATATTTTATATTGGCGGCTATGTTATTGTATTTTAAATACTCTTTAGATAGCATATTATAAAGAATGTTCTAATGTATGTTGCTAATGGTAATTAATTAAAATGTCAGAACAGCGGGAAGTTAAACATAGTTTCTGTCTATAAGAATACAACATCTCCTGTAAACTTGCATAACCTCTTAAATTGTCCCCTTATAATATCAACCAAGTATTTTTAATAAATAATTCAGACACATTGTGATGTCTCATTGGAGACAGTAAATTAAATGAACATAACATATAACTTAATTATGAATAAATCCAGTATGGCCTGGTACCAGACTTATTCAGCATTAGTTATCTTTGTGTTGATGGTTTTTTGTGTACTATTTTCTAAACAGATGGACACGAGGCTTATGAATCAAACGGTAGCAAGTTCTCACTGCAATGATAATGGAGGTTTATACAAGACATCTCCAACTGATAAAGAACATGGAAATATCATGAATATTTCATTAGCGACGAATTTTCAAAATGGACAATCAGCCTGGATTGATGGATACACTAAATTATCTACGACTTACACTTCTTGGTACGGTTGTTATGATATAAGAGCAGGAATCAAAATAAGATTAATAACTGGAGACAGTTTTTATTCGTGCACGGAACATTGTAAGGAACATCGCTTCATGGGAATAAGGAACCAACAATGCGCCTGTCTTGATGTAAAAGATATTGGAGACCTACAAATTTTACCAGATACATATTGTAACTATATCGGTCGACCGTTTAAATTGACGAATAGAACTGAGGAAATATATATATCAGTTTACGAAATTGTTACGGGTAGTTCATATAAATGGAACAGAAATCCACAATATCAACAGTGTGTAGCTGTACGCGTGGATAATGTGAATCCTGAATACACAACGAAATCTTGCTACAACAATAGAACAGATGTACATGGATATATGTGTACTGACAGTGCCAGTGGACCACTGAACTATAATTGTTCGACGTCACAGTTTTGTATATTAAGAAATACAACTAACTGGTTCAACGCCAACAAGCAATGTTCTAGTTATAATGGTAAGCTATTGCCGTACACTGAACATATAGATGCAAATGACAATAACACTTATTGGTTAGGAATGTTTCGCAGTTTTAAGATTGTAAGTCATACAGGTGCATTTGACGCATGTCTCTCTGTTACTAAAGTTGATTCAAAATTGATAATTGAGCCGGACGATTGTGCTAATCAAAAGTTATCTTTGTGCAAAAACGGGCAAATCAAACCAAGAGACGAAACTTCGATAGTCACTTGGAGCAAAGACCATGACGAAATAAGAAATACTGTAAAGAAAGAATGTACGCACAAATCCCATGAAACTACCGCTAAAACAAAAAGAGAATATCGTAACAATTCATCCAATACAGAAGACTATTTTGATGCTCCTTTTATCACAATATCCATAGCAGCCGTTATTGCAGCTGTGTTGATATCCATTCTAATAGCTCGACGAAAAGACAAATGCGCGAGAGCTAGAAACATCAACCAACATTCAGTTACAGGTAGGTCCCCTCATAACAATTCAATTGCCGATAATCAAATGAACATAGAAATGCAAGATGTTGCATATGAGATAGCTGATTTAGATAGAAGTTCTTCCACAGAAAACCCAGATCAGATCAACCATTATGATGAAATAGAAAACCAATACCAGAACCAGTGTGATAGAATAGATCTGAATGACACCAATGCAAAAACATCACCTGTTATAAATATGTATGAACAATTGAAATCTATGTCTGAAAACAATAAATATGACTCAATGCAATTTTAAGTGTCCAGTGAGCAATGGCAACTCATATCTTGGATTGTTGCGCCATAAGGAACGAACTATTAAGCTTTCAGATATTAAACTTCTGACGTAAAATGTACTTGTGTTTGTCTCTAGAGTAAATTTAAACCTTGATTAAGACATTATTTAGAATTTGATACTGACTTCTGGCGTACTTAGCACTTTGTGTGCAACAGAGAAGATTAGATGAAATATCTCCATTAACAGCATGGACGTTCTTCTTTCTTTGCGACAACAATAACAAAGTTTTGGATTAAAATTGGACTTTATGTAAAACACGTTTCATTGGCTATTGCGTGAAAGGCATCAAATTCTTCTTCCGTCAATTTGAACATAAAAAATGTCCCTAAAGTTCTGCATTGGTGAAACTGTTAATTTCTCTAGATAATACTATGTAAATTGTATAAATTACTCTGTAAGATTTAAATTGAATATCTAAAATGTCTATATGTTTTTATTAATAATAATGTATACATATATGTAATATAAACAGTTATATTAACTTCAAAATGCCACGAAGAGAACCGTTTCGCTCTCTTTGTTCATACCTAGGCTACTATTTTTTGGTAAAGTAAATTGTCCTGAACAGTTACTGTTTTGTTAAGCATGACTTATTTTCATTTTTTCCTAATTATATCCTATTTGAATTTGTTTATAGTATTGAATCATACAATGTTCTACATTATAAAGATTGTTTTATCCTCTTACATTCGTTGTCTACAATTTCGGCTGATGTGTTCATGGTCTTGAAACCGTCTAGTTTTATTTAGTATAGTTGACGGTCATTGTTTGCAGATTAGGTTGCACATGCTGTGCATGCATTTGTCACATAAAATATCACTGTTGTTATTTATATGTATTCGAGTTATTTATTGTGGAACAATTGAAGTTTTACATTTGTAAATTCCATACGCTTTGATCATTTTAATTTATATTCCATGAACAGTTACAGTCACATGTTATAATATAATTATATACATGTATATCACATATTTGTGTTTATTGCAATATGGTTTTATTTCAAACATTTCATGATATACCATAAATAAAATGATTAAAGATTATCATAAATAATAATTGATTCTTAGGTGCGTCAGAACTGTGTACGCGAGGATAATATAATTATATACATGACTTACATGTACATGTTTATTACATATTTGTGTTTATTGCAATACGGTTTATTTTGAATATAAACACAATAATGTGTATACAACATGTTTTTCAAACATTTCATGATATACCATTGGTGTGAATATATTTATGTTGAGGCTTCTGTTCTTCGCTCTGTTCTTATGTGACTATAGCAATAATGTGATTGGAACACCAATCTTTCATCTACATTTGTCATTTAACTGCTATTTGTATGGAGACCATATGATGTGAATTTGACACATGACCATCATTCCTATGTCAATAGCAGTTGCTTATTCTGGTAAATAGTTCTACATTCTGTCTCCTATTTTGTCTCCTATTTCGTAGGTATTTTCCTTTATGTATGTATGTGTGGAATAAGATTTATATAAAACATAATAAACTTAGATTTGCTTTCTTGTAATTTTTGTCAATGTGTTAAATAAATACAAAGTATAAAAAGCTAAAATCAGCGAAAAGTTAAACATCAGTTTTATTCAAGAGTCCAAGAAACATTACTTCCTGTTAAAAGCCATAAACGCTTACATAGACCATCCAACTTCCACTGTGTCAGAAATTCTTTCGTTGCATGAAATATTACATACATTGTATCGATTTGAAAACATTAAATATTTCGGTGGAAATAGATGTTATTTCATTGTTCTGAATTGGGCATCTGAAAACAACGGAAAACATACGATAATCACATAACCAATATATTCATGCACATGTTGATATTTACATGTTCCGAGCTATTATATTGATAAGGATATAGGATTCCCAGAAAAAATACATACAAAAAAAAACCTTCCGCTAAATACTACCATCCAATAACCCCCCCCCCCCCACACACACACACACACACACACACACACAAACAAACCATGCAAATACATAATGCGAAACAAAACCTGGAAGACAAAACACTAGGGGGTTCTGTCTATGAACATCATATAGCAGAGTTACCTGGGTATGAATAAGTTTTAAGGGTTGAAATTCACCCTTACTCTCCGCGTAATATAACAAATTAAATCAACAAATAATGAATAATACATGGTAATACCCTATCATAACACATTAATTACTTAATGACAACGTGTATGGGATGCAGGTTTTAATCAAACTTAATCATGCTAGTTACTTAATATGTCAAAAATATCAGTTACACATGTTTGCTTCTACCGATGACTGTTGCTTAGTGGAGGTTACTCTCTACTTCTGACATACAGAGAACAATACACAGTATGGTATAAGTGGTCATCAAACAGAATAGAACATTACTCAAAGTACACTTACTTTCAGTTGTCAGCATGCTTAACATTGAACAATGAAATAATGGGATTTTTTATCTATTTTATTTCAACAATTAACAATCACGTATCTACTTCCGTATATATTGTTTTCCGTAGATCTTTGTTCTAAATGAATGTAACCGTGACATCCGGAATCCATCTAGACGAATGAGTATGAAAATTTAAAGATGAGGGTATTATAATCGTACAAAAAAATGTTATTTACTGTCAAGAAGCATGACCTCTTTTACGTAGTCCGTTATTACCTTGTCCAGGGCAAAAGTTTTCTCAATGCGTAATCATTCAACATAGTGCAACGTCACATAAGAGACAGCAAATACATTGTATAATGAATTATACTATTAGGGCTGTGGCGAGTATCCGACTACTCGGGTATTCACGAATCAAATTGAAAAATCGAGTATGAATAATTGTCATTACTAAGATCGTGGTTCGCGATCTTGTTTTTTAACATATTAAAAGTGTATTCTTTGTTCTTAAAAATTCCTTTTCTCTGAATAAATCTTGTCTCATCACAGACTACTTTGTTTGCCAAGATGTCCAATCGGTTCCTTAATTAATGATGTTGGTAAATCAATTAACTGGAAGGGAGTACGTATATATTTAAGCCATAGAACAATTTATATTAATTGACTCTATTATTCTTAACTTTTTTAGCTGTCTATAGGACTGCAATTTTGAAGTTTTAGATGGGTTACTTGATAACAAAAGATTCGTGATTCGTTTTGTGGATCGTAAGTGTTGAATCGTGGATTGGATCGGATCGCCACTAACCCAACGATCCACAGCCCTATATATTATACACTATGTTCATGAATAACTTATGTTTGTCCCAGTTTGCTTGTGTAACATTAGCGTGGCAGGTGGACATGAGACTCATAAACCGTGCACAGACAAATATCCAATTATCACCAAGACGATACCAGGGGAAAACATCCAAAATGGACAATCAGCCTGGATTAACGGGTACGCAAAATTATCAATGATTTTCACTTCTTGGTAAATGGTAAGTGATATGGACGAACAAGCAAACCATTACCATTTGTTATTAAAAGATGCTTATCTTCGACTGTGCTTGCAATTTTTATAACAAAGGGAAACTATCAATGATGCATATTACAATAAGAAAAGGGCATTGTACTAGTACTAGGAAGGTGTTAAAATGGTTACAAACAAAGAACATTTATAAGATGTACAGCAAATTAGAATATACGTTACATTGGTGTAATTTTAGCGGGCGACGGACAATGCATGGTTTTATTTTGCCGGACATTTAAGAAATCGCCAATTCTTGACCTCCGCCACTATTTAACTTTTCAAAAAACGCCAAATGTTAGCCACGCAATTTAAAGACGTCTCTCTGTAAAGAAATTAGAATTTAAACTGATAACTGAGCCGAACAAGAGTGCTAGTCATAAGTTATCTTTGTGTACAAATGAACTAAATGAAACAAATCTAAATTACAGAACAACATCTGACTCGGAAGATTACTCTGATGCTTTATATATCCCATTATCTGTATCAGCTTTAATTATAGTTGCATTGGTGAAACTTGTCTTGGCTAGACGATCAGCAAAATATGCATGTTCTGGAAACTACGACCAACGTGTCAGGCTGCCATTTGACAATCCCATGGCGGATAACATAATGAACGTAGTAAATGATGATGTAGCATATGATATGATTAATCTAGATACAATTTCAAATTCTTCCCTTGAAGACCAAGTCAGTATGATAGGATAGATTTGAAGAGGGCAAATTTTTAAAAGGAGCCATTGTAAATGAATATGACACGACAAGACATGTGTCCACACCTGAAGGTAATCATTATGATATGGTGCAGGACTTTGCTGTACACATGCCTTGAATAAGCCTTAACGGACATAATGTATGGAAACATCTAGCTTTTGTAGTTCATTGCATCAATCCACAAATAGTTCATGGTACAGTAGTAACCAGAAGCTACATTTTAAAGTTCGAATGAATTTAAATATCTTTGTTTGTACATTGCAATATTATGGAAAATATCGGATTATGCTGAATTCAAACGAGCCCCGCTCGTTTTCACACAATACTATCAATAACAATGTATTTTACCTTGGAAAAGAGAAAAACTATGGTTTATTGAACATTAATATTTTTTTAATTTCAAACATGGTTCGTATATACATTGCTAATGACAGTTTCATCTTTCATGGCGGCGCGGATATGATTATTATAATATCATACAACTGGCATTGATATATTCATATGTTCGTTGTAATTGATATAACATACACTATGTGAACTTAGCAAACATATTATATCATGTACAAAAACAAACAGTCGTGTTATTGACTGTTCCATATAAATTTTGCTTCTTTATTTGTATGTTACGTGAAAGCAATAAAAACAAGAAACGCAGCAACAAACAATATCATTCATTTATTTAATGGAATATTTTACAATCAGAAATAATAATGTTGATAAATAATAACGATGCAAATTGTTCAAATACCTAGTTTCATATAATCCCAAAAGAAATTATATTCCAAAGTCACTGATCCTGGTAAAATTCTAAATCATCCACTTTATATATGCACTTTTATTCCACACAGTAGAATTAAAATAGTAACATCCACATAATTTCACTATCAAGTAAAATCGAAAGATCTAAATATCCAATAACGAAGAAATAAAGAAACATAAAGATATTTTAACATGTATTGTTGTTGTTTAAACTGTATTGTAAACAATATTTAAAATATTGTTTCATTATATTTTGTGTATTTCACCATGTATCATGTATTGACAAAACCGAAAAAAATATGTCTGTCTATCAATTTTCTGTTCATATGAATTTCGTACTTTCTAATTATTCGTTTATCAGTTAGTTTGATTTCACCTCCATGATTAGTTCACCTAAACATAGTTACCTCCATGATTAGTTCACCTAAACATAGTTACCTCCATGATTAGTTCACCTAAACATAGTTACCAATTGACATTTACTTTAAAGTATTGTATTTGTCTTTGCATACATTCGATGTAGTTATATAGAAGGTTGAATTATCATGATATATGTGCATACTCCTATATATTTATAACAATATATTTGTATTTATATAAATGTATAGAATACACATTGTATATGACAAAGTCATCTCCCTTTACGTCACTACTATATGATTATTATATGCAACTTTTATGAATATACCAATATGTTTGTTGTTGTTGATATATTCTATACTGTGTTAATTTAGTAAATAAGTTTATTTCACTCTTTTTGAATGAGCATGTATTAGTTGCTTTCTCTTAATGGATAGTTGTTCATATTTTATTTCATTACCAATAATATAACAATATATACTCGTATATAGTCTGTTCAACTTTACGTTTGTTTATTAAGTCATGTCTATTCTTATGATTGCAATCAAGCATTTCTGGAATAAATTTACTTTAAATATCAGCGTGTACTTTCAACTTTCAACATAAGAGAAAAGGCAACTAAAAGCCTTTCTATTTCCTAAAACAGCTAGCAATTGTACTTCGTGCATCAACTGCAAACCAAATTGCGAAAGCTCTGTATCATCATTCGTCTCAACTGTATAAAACTCAAATAATCGGCTACGTCATTGGCCATGGTGATTGAAGAACTTATATTTTCTGTTTGTTAACATTGTCGATTGTACATATTGTATAGCAATATATATTTCTGCACAAATCAGCTGCATTCAGAACATGTAATCTCTTTTTGCATATCTCGTATAAGCATATCAAAACGTATAGGAGCATTAGTAAATATGGCTTATCAGTAACATGAAGGGACTGAAAGTCATTTCTTTCTTAAACTGAGAATGGCACCAAATGATTGATATTTTAACCAAACAGCGTTACTTCTTTAATCTCTCATCAAATCACAAAGTTGACCAATAATGATTTTCTGATGTAGTTAACGAATATACGGTCTAAAATTCTAACTCCTGTTGCAGAATCAAGGAAAACTTACTACAGGATTGTTTTATATTTGTGGCCATGTAACAGTATTTTAAATACCGTTTTGATAATGAATGTTCTTATGTATGTTGCTAATGGTAATTAAAATTAATCTTTAGTTTTTAGGACTTTGTAATTCACAAATTATGTTTTCGTTAAAAGCCATACAAACGTGTATTTTTATAGAACGGTGTGTAACATGTCGTGCACTTTTCATGAAGTACAAGCTTGTATTGCTCTGATGTAAAAATGATCAAACATTAATAACTACAAAAATGTCAGAACAGCGGGAAGTTTAAGATCGTTTTTATCAATATGAGTACTATATGTCACAATAAAGGTTATTTCCTGTAAAAATGCATTTATAACCTCTTACATAGGCCCGTTAACAAATTCGACCAGTTCAAAATTCTCCTCTGTGTGTAATGCATTAGACATATTGTGAAGTGGCAAAATAGACAGCATATTGATTTTAATGAACATATCATATAGATCATTCATGGATAAATTCGGTTTGAGTTTGTACCAGACTTGTTCAGTTTTAGTTATCTTATTGCAGATGGCTAATGTATCATTTTCTGAACAGCTAGACACGAGACTGGTGAACCAAACAGAGGCATCTACTTATTGTAATGATTTTGGAGGTTTATACAAGACATCTCCAATTGATGAAGAACATGAAAATATCATGAATATTTCATTAGCGACGAATTTTCAAAATGGACAATCAGCCTGGATTGATGGATACGCTAAATTATCCTCGACTTACACTTCTTGGTACGGTTGTTATGATATAAGAGCAGGAATCAAAATAATATTAACAACTGGATACAGTTTTTATTCTTGCACGGACAAATGTAAGGAACATCGCTACATAGGAATAAGGAACCAACAATGCGTCTGTCTTGGTGTGAAAAATATTGGAGACCTACAAATTGTACCAGATACATATTGTACCTATCTCGATCGACCCTTTAAATTGACGAATAGAACTGAGGAAATATATATATCAGTTTACGAAATTGTTATGGGTAGTTCATATAAATGGAACAGAAATCCACAATATCAGCAGTGTGTAGCTGTACGCGTGGATAATGTGAAAACTGAATACACAACGAAATCTTGCTACAACAATAGAACAGATGTAAATGGATATATGTGTACTGACAGTGCCAGTGGACCACTTAACTATAATTGTTCGACGTCACAGTTTTGTATATTAAGAAATACAACTAGCTGGTTCAACGCCAACAAGCAATGTTCTAGTTATAATGGTAAGCTATTGCCGTACACTGAACATATAGATGCAAATGACAATAACACTTATTGGTTAGGAATGTTTCGCAGTTTTAAGATTGTAAGTCATACAGGTGCATTTGACGCATGTCTCTCTGTTACTAAAGTTGATTCAAAATTGATAATTGAGCCGGACGATTGTGCTAATCAAAAGTTTTCTTTGTGCAAAAACGGGCAAATCAAACCAAGAGACGAAACTTCGATAGTCACTTGGAGCAAAGACCAAGACGAAATAAGAAATACTGTAAAGAAAGAATGTACGCACAAATCCCATGAAACTACCGCTAAAACAAAAAGAGAATATCGTAACAATTCATCCAATACAGAAGACTATTTTGATGCTCCTTTTATCACAATATCCATAGCAGCCGTTATTGCAGCTGTGTTGATATCCATTCTAATAGCTCGACGAAAAGACAAATGCGCGAGAGCTAGAAACATCAACCAACATTCAGTTACAGGTAGGTCCCCTCATAACAATTCAATTGCCGATAATCAAATGAACATAGAAATGCAAGATGTTGCATATGAGATAGCTGATTTAGATAGAAGTTCTTCCACAGAAAACCCAGATCAGATCAACCATTATGATGAAATAGAAAACCAATACCAGAACCAGTGTGATAGAATAGATCTGAATGACACCAATGCAAAAACATCACCTGTTATAAATATGTATGAACAATTGAAATCTATGTCTGAAAACAATAAATATGACTCAATGCAATTTTAAGTGTCCAGTGAGCAATGGCAACTCATATCTTGGATTGTTGCGCCATAAGGAACGAACTATTAAGCTTTCAGATATTAAACTTCTGACGTAAAATGTACTTGTGTTTGTCTCTAGAGTAAATTTAAACCTTGATTAAGACATTATTTAGAATTTGATACTGACTTCTGGCGTACTTAGCACTTTGTGTGCAACAGAGAAGATTAGATGAAATATCTCCATTAACAGCATGGACGTTCTTCTTTCTTTGCGACAACAATAACAACGTTTTGGATTAAAATTGGATTTTATGTAAAACACGTGTCATTGGCTATTGCGTGAAAGGCATCAAATTCTTCTTCCGTCAATTTGAACATAAAAAATGTCCCTAAAGTTCTGCATTGGTGAAACTGTTCATTTCTCTAGATTATACTATGTAAATTGTATAAATTACTCTGTAAGATTTAAATTGAATATCTAAAATGTCTATATGTTTTTATTAATAATAATGTATACATATATGTAATATAAACAGTTATATTAACTTCAAAATGCCACGAAGAGAACCGTTTCGCTCTCTTTGTTCATACCTAGTCTACTATTTTTTGGTGAAGTAAATGGTCCTGAACAGTTACTGTTTTGTTAAGCATGACTTATTTTCATGTTTTCCTAATTATATCCTATTTGAATTTGTTTATAGTATTGAATCATACAATGTTCTACATTATAAAGATTGTTTTATCCTCTTACATTCGTTGTCTACAATTTCGGCTGATGTGTTCATGGTCTTGAAACCGTCTAGTTTTATTTAGTATAGTTGACGGTCATTGTTTGCAGATTAGGTTGCACATGCTATGCATGCATTTGTCACATAAAATATCACTGTTGTTATTTATATGTATTCGAGTTATTTATTGTGGAACAATTGAAGTTTTACATTTGTAAATTCCATACGCTTTGATCATTTTAATTTATATTCCATGAACAGTTACAGTCACATGTTATAATATAATTATATACATGTATATCACATATTTGTGTTTATTGCAATATGGTTTTATTTCAAACATTTCATGATATACCATAAATAAAATGATTAAAGATTATCATAAATAATAATTGATTCTTAGGTGCGTCAGAACTGTGTACGCGAGGATAATATAATTATATACATGACTTACATGTACATGTTTATCACATATTTGTGTTTATTGCAATACGGTTTATTTTGAATATAAACACAATAATGTGTATACAACATGTTTTTCAAACATTTCATGATATACCATTGGTGTGAATATATTTATGTTGAGGCTTCTGTTCTTCGCTCTGTTCTTATGTGACTATAGCAATAATGTGATTGGAACACCAATCTTTCATCTACAGTTGTCATTTAACTGCTATTTGTATGGAGACCATATGATGTGAATTTGACACATGACCATCATTCCTATGTCAATAGCAGTTGCTTATTCTGGTAAATAGTTCTACATTCTGTCTCCTATTTTGTCTCCTATTTCGTAGGTATTTTCCTTTATGTATGTATGTGTGGAATAAGATTTATATAAAACATAATAAACTTAGATTTGCTTTCTTGTAATTTTTGTCAATGTGTTAAATAAATACAAAGTATAAAAAGCTAAAATCAGCGAAAAGTTAAACATCAGTTTTATTCAAGAGTCCAAGAAACATTACTTCCTGTTAAAAGCCATAAACGCTTACATAGACCATCCAACTTTGACTTTGTCAGAAATTCTTTCGTTGCATGAAATATTACATACATTGTATCGATTTGAAAACATTAAATATTTCGGTGGAAATAGATGTTATTTCATTGTTCTGAATTGGGCATCTGAAAACAACGGAAAACATTCGTCGAAATTCACCCTTACTCCCCTCGTAATATAACAAATTAAATTGAATCAACAAATAATGAATAATATATTGTTATACCCTATTACAACACATTAATTACTTAAATAATGACAACGTGTATGAAGTGCAGGTTTTAATCAAACTTAATCATTCTAGTTACTTAAAATGTAAAAAATGTCAACAACACATGTTTTGCTTCTACCAAAGGCTGTTGCTTTGTAGAGGTTGCACTCCACTTCTGACATACAGAGAACAATACACATTATGGTATAAGTGGCTATCAAACAGAATAGAACATTACTCAAAGTACACTTACTTTCAGTTGTCAGCATGCTTAACATTGAACAATGAAACAATGGGATTTTTTTATCTATTTTATTTCATCAATTAACAATCACGTATCTACTTCCGTATATACTGTTCACTTTAGATTTTTGTTCTAAATAAATGCAACCGTGACATCCGGAATCCATGTAGACGAATGTGTATGAACATTTAAAGATCGTACAACAAATTGTTATTTATTGTCAAGAAGCATGGCCTCTTACATAGTCCGTTATTAACGTGTCCAGGGCAAAAGTTTTCTCAATGCATAATCATTAAACATAGTGCAACGTCACATAAGAGACAGCAAATACATTGTATAATGAATTATACTATACACTATGTTCATGAATAACTTATGTTTGTCTCTGGACCAGGCTTATTCAGCATGTATTTTGCTCCAGTTTGCTTGTGTAACATTAGCGTGGCAGGTGAACATGAGACTCGTAAACCGCGCACAGACAAATATCCAATTATCACCAAATGATAAACGGCGTAGGTATATCATGGAGACGATACCAGGGGAAACATCGAAAATGGACAATCAGCCTGGATTAACGGGTACGCAAAATTATCAATGATTTTCTCTTCTTGGTACGGTTGTTACAACATGAGTGCAAAATTCAAAGCACGACTACAAACTAACGACAGTTTTTATTCCTGCACGGGCACATGTAACAAATACCGCTTTTGAACATGGGGATTAAAAATATGTAATGTGTCCGTCTTAATGTTACTGACTTAGGAGACCTACAACATGTTTCAGACATCAGCAGTTCCTATCAAGTACCCATTGAATGGACGCATAACGAAGAACGATATCTATCTGTTTTTTAAATTGTTGCGGGTAGTTCATATACATGTAAATGGAATAGCAATCAACAATATCAACAGTGTGTTGCTGTACGCATGGATAATGTGAAACCTGAATACACAACGAAATCTTGCTACAGCAATATAGAAGATGTACATGTATATATGTGTACAGACAGTGCCAGTAGACCACTAAACTATAATTATTCGACCATATGGTTTTGTATTTTAAGACTTACAACAAGCTGGTTCAACGGTAACAAGCAATGTTCTATTTATAATGTTAGACTTTTGCCGTACACTGAATATAAAGGTGTAAATGACAATCACAATTAATGGCTAGAGATGCTTTTCAAATATTAAGTTTGTCAAATATCTAGACAGGTATGATACTGTAGACGTTGAAATTTTGGCGGTGGTTTAATGTTCGCTATTTTGGCGGTTGATAGGTTTCAACCAATTTAAAACCCCGCCAATAATTCACACGGTAGATATATGACACCGCCAATAATAGTGAAAAAAATAACTTGATTTAGGCTACAAATAATTTATGAATGGTTAAATATGCAAATAAGTAATACGTTAATATATATGTATACATAAAATGGCATAATAATTATGTGATTGTTGCTATCAACAAAAAAATGCTAAGTGATATAGACGAACAAGCAAACCAATATAGTTTTCTGAGTTTGAGTTTACGAATTAAAAGAAAACTTTTTTCCCTATTGTGTAATTGAGTCACGGACAGTTGATTTCGTGTTGTTTTAATAAAGTGGTCATTCAGCTTTGCGAGGCGTAACTGAGCGGAAGCTATATTTTTCGTTATGAAAAATGATATTATATCATTTTGTTAGCGTACATGTAATGAAAAACAATGATCTTGCTGATTTGTTTATCAAACTGAATTGCATATGTCTGTCACTGGAATAAAATAATATGTTTTATTTTCGTCTTTACCAAGTAATTTATTCAGTATTTATACGTATATACATGTATGTCATGAAATGTGCTAGAAATAATATTGTTTTATGAAAGTTTATATTCATCTTAATATGCAAAGTTCTGTAGTTAATCGCTGTTAAAACAAAAGGAATTAGACGATTTTATATTAGGAATGAGGCCCAACATTTGGCGACAGACAATTGACAAATGGGCACAGTTTTCCAGAGTAAAACTCTCTGGTTTTTACTGGGCGAGTCTAATCGCATACTGATTAAGTTTATAAACACCGCTGTGGTGCACATGTATGTAATATTAAGCTTTTCGAATGTTGAACTATTTTATTATGTTAAAAGTAGTATAATATGATATTTGTTAGACTTGTATTGAACTGTAATGTGCACAGATTGCACCTCGCAAGTGCTTCGTGCATTACGAATATCAAATAACAATTTGAAAAGGGATTTGTTGTTAGTTTGTTATTCAAGTAAAGTTGGTACTTTGCGTGACGTAATGTACGCGTAAGGGAATTACCATTTGTTAATAAAAGATGCTAATCTTCGACTGTGCTTGCAATTTTTATAACAAAGGGAAACTATTAATGATGCATATTACAATAAGAAAAGGGCATTGTACTAGTACTAGGAAGGTGTTAAAATGGTTGCAAACAAAGAACATTTATAAGAAAAGCAAATTAAAATATACGTTACATTGATGTAATTTTAGCGGGCGACGGACAATGAATGGCTATATTTTGGCGGACATTTAAGAAATCGCCAATTCTTGACCTCCGCCACTATTTAACTTTTCAAAAAAACGCCAAATTTTAGCCACGCAATTTAAAGACGTCTCTCTGTAAAGAAATTAGAATTTAAACTGATAACTGAGCCAAACAAGAGTGCTAGTCATAAGTTATCTTTGTGTACAAATTGAAACAAATCTAAATTACAGAACAACATCTGACTCGGAAGATTACTCTGATGCTTTATACATCACATTATCTGTATCAGCTTTAATTATAGTTGCATTGGTGAAACTTGTCTTGGCTAGACGATCAGCAAAATATGCATGTTCTGGAAACTACGACCAACGTGTCAGGCTGCCATTTGACAATCCCATGGCGGATAACATAATGAACGTAGTAAATGATGATGTAGCATATGATATGATTAATCTAGATACAATTTCAATTTGCTGTACACATGCCTTGAATAAGCCTTAACGGACATAATGTATGGAAACATCTAGCTTTGTAGTTCATTGCAATAATCCACAAATAGTTCATGGTACAGTAGTAACCAGAAGCTACAGTTTAAAGTTCGAATGAATTTAAATATCTTTGTTTGTACATTGCAATATTATGGAAAATATCGGATTATGCTGAATTCAAACGAGCCCCGCTCGTTTTCACACAATACTATCAATAACAATGTATTTTACCTTGGAAAAGAGAACAACTATGGTTTATTGAACATTAATATTTTTTTAATTTCAAACATGGTTCGTATATACATTGCTAATGACAGTTTCATCTTTCATGACGGCGCGGATATGATTATTATAATATCATACAACTGGCATTGATATATTCATATGTTCGTTGTTATTGATATAACATACACTATGTGAACTTAGCAAACATATTATATCATGTACAAAAACAAACAGTCGTGTTATTGACTGTTCCATATAAATTTTGCTTCTTTATTTGTATGTTACGTGAAAGCAATAGAAACAAGAAATGCAGCAACAAACAATAACATTCATTTATTTAATGGAATATTTTACAAACAGAAATAATAATGTTGATAAATAATAAGGATGCAAATTTTGCAAATACCTAGTTTCATATACTCCCAAAAGAAAGTGTATTCCAAAGTCACTGATCCTGGTAAAATTCTAAATCATCCACTTTATATAAGCACTTTTAATTCCACACAGTAGAATTAAAATAGAAACATCCACATAATTTCACTATCAAGTAAAATCGAAAGATCTAAAGATCCAATAACGAAGAAATAAAGAAACATAAAGATATTTTAACATGTATTGTTGTTGTTT
Source organism: Lutraria lutraria (assembly GCA_964023205.1). Lineage (NCBI taxonomy): Eukaryota > Metazoa > Mollusca > Bivalvia > Venerida > Mactridae > Lutraria > Lutraria lutraria. The sequence goes on from OZ026843.1 coordinate 25,438,939, forward strand.
AAACAGTATTGTAAATTATATTTGAAATATTGTTTCATTATATTTTGTGTATTTCATCATGTATCATGTTCATATGCATTTCGTACTTTCTAATTATTCGTTTATCGGTTCGTTTGATTTCACCCCCATGACTGGTTCACCTAAACATAGTTACCAATTAACATTTACTTTAAATTATTGTATTTGTCTTTGCATTCATTCGATGTAGTTATATAGAAGGTTGAATTATCATGATATATGTGCATATTCCTATATATTTATAACAATGTATATGTTTGTATTTATATAAATGTATAGAATACACATTGTATATGACAAACTCATCTCCCTTTACGTCACTACTATATGATTATTATATGCAACTTTTATGAATATACCAATATGTTTGTTGTTGTTGATATATCCTATACTGTGTTAATTTAGTAAATAAATTTATTTCACTCTTTTTGAGTGAGCATGCATTGCTTTCTCTTAATGGATGGTTGTTCATGTTTTATTTCATTACCAATAATATAACAATATATACTCGTATATAGTCTGTTCAACTTTACGTTTGTTTAATTAAGTCATGTCTATCCTTATGATTGCAATCAAGCATTTCTGGAATAAATTTACTTTAAATATCAGCGTGTACTTTCAACTTTCAACATAAGAGAAAAGGCAACTAAAAGCCTTTCTATTTCCTAAAACAGCTAGCAATTGTACTTCGTGCATCAACTGCAAACCAAATTGCGAAAGCTCTGTATCATCATTCGTCTCCACTGTATAAAACTCAAATAATCGGCTACGTCATTGGCCATGGTGATTGAAGAACTTATATTTTCTGTTTGTTAACATTGTCGATTGTACATATTGTATAGCAATATATATTTCTGCACAAATCAGCTGCATTCAGAACATGTAATCTCTTTTTGCATATCTCGTATAAGCATATCAAAACGTATTGGAGCATTACAAAATATGGCTTATCAGTAACATGAAGGGACTGAAAGTCATTTCTTTCTTAAACTGAGAATGGCACCAAATGATTGATATTTTAACCAAACAGCGTTACTTCTTTAATCTCTCATCAAATCACAAAGTTGACCAATAATGAATTTCTGATGTAATTAACGAATATACGGTCTAAAATTCTAACTCCTGTTGCAGAATCAAGGAAAACTTACTACAGGATTGTTTTATATTTGTGGCCATGTAACAGTATTTTAAATACCGTTTTGATAATGAATGTTCTTATGTATGTTGCTAATGGTAATTAAAATTAATCTTTAGTTTTTAGGACTTTGTAATTCACAAATTATGTTTTCGTTAAAAGCCATACAAAAGTGTATTTTTTATAGAACGGTGTGTAACATGTCGTGCACTTTTCATGAAGTACAAGCTTGTATTGCTCTGATGTAAAAATGATCAAACATTAATAACTACATAAATGTCAGAACAGCGGGAAGTTTAAGATCGTTTTTATCAATAAGAGTACTATATGTCACAATAAAGGTTATTTCCTGTAAAAATGCATTTATAACCTCTTACATAGGCCCGTTAACAAATTCGACCAGTTCAAAATTCTCCTCTGTGTGTAATGCATTAGACATATTGTGAAGTGGCAAAATAGACAGCATATTGATTTTAAAGAACATATCATATAGATCATTCATGGATAAATTCGGTTTGAGTTGGTACCAGACTTGTTCAGTTTTAGTTATCTTATTGCAGATGGCTTATGTATCATTTTCTGAACAGCTAGACACGAGACTGGTGAACCAAACAGAGGCATCTACTTATTGTAATGATTTTGGAGGGTTATACAAGACATCTCCAACTGATAAAGAACATGGAAATATCATGAATATTTCATTAGCGACGAATTTTCAAAATGGACAATCAGCCTGGATTGATGGATACGCTAAATTATCCTCGACTTACACTTCTTGGTACGGTTGTTATGAAATAAGAGCAGGAATCAAAATAAGATTGATAACTGGAGACAGTTTTTATTCGTGCACGGACACATGTAAGAAACATCGCTTCATGGGGATAAGGAACCAACAATGCGTCTGTCTTGGTGTGAAAAATATTGGAGACCTACAAATCGTACCAGATACAAATTGTACCTATCTCGATCGACCCTTTAAATTGACGAATAGAACTGAGGAAATATATATATCAGTTTACGAAATTGTTATGGGTAGTTCATATAAATGGAACAGAAATCCACAATATCAGCAGTGTGTAGCTGTACGCGTGGATAATGTGAAACCTGAATACACAACGAAATCTTGCTACAACAATAGAACAGATGTACATGGATATATGTGTACTGACAGTACCAGTGGACCACTTAAATATAATTGTTCGACGTCACAATTTTGTATTTTAAGAAATACAACTAGCTGGTTCAACGCCAACAAGCAATGTTCTAGTTATAATGGTAGACTATTGTCGTGCACTGAATACAAAGATGTAAATGATTGTAACACTTACTGGTTAGGTATGTTTCGGAGTTTTAAGATTGTAAGTCATACAGGTGCATTTGACGCATGTCTCTCTGTTACTAAAGTTGATTCAAAATTGATAATTGAGCCGGACGATTGTGCTAATCAAAAGTTTTCTTTGTGCAAAAACGGGCAAATCAAACCAAGAGACGAAACTTCGATAGTCACTTGGAGCAAAGACCAAGACGAAATAAGAAATACCGTAAAGAAAGAATGTACGCACAAATCCCATGAAACTACTGCTATCAGTGATCTAAAAGAAACTTCAGTGTCACCATTAGATGTTTACATTACCGTATCTGTTGGATCGAGCGTGATAACAAGCATAGAATTTCGTAACAATTCATCCAAATCAGAGGATTATTCTGTATATATCGCAATATCCGTAGCCGCCATTATAGCAGTTCTGTTGATATCCGTTTTAGTCAAAGTAGTGTTAACTCGACGAGCGGACAAATGCGAAAGCGCCAGAACCATCAAACTATGTTCATTTACAAGTGGAACTCCTCTTAACAATTCATCATCAGATAATCATATGAACAAAGAAATACATGATGCAGCATATGAAATGGTTGATTTAGATAGAAGACCAAGTTCTACAATGAAAAGAACAGATCAGAGTCAGTATGGTGAGATATATCTGGAAGGTACAAGTACAATCCAATCACGCGATGTAAACATAGAGTATGAAGCATATGACATGGTTGATTTAGATAAAAGACTAGGTTCCTCCACAGAATATCCGAATCAGATTGACCAGTACGACAGGATAGAAACTCGAGCTCAGGACCAGTATGATAGAATAGATTTAAAAGCCACAAAAATAATCAAAGCACCAGATATGAATATGTATGACAAAATGTGCTTTAAATCTACGTCTCAAAACAATCTATATGACTCAGTGCAGTTTAAAGAGTCTGAAAAGCAATGACAATCAGAAATCATTGAGTGCTATGTCACAGCAAATCGAGTGAACAGAAACATTATGTTAAATGTGCGTGTCCTTGTGTACCGTTTAACAAAATACAGAATACCGAAAAGTTTATTTGGCTTAAGCATGATACATCTTATCACCGTGAACCAAATATACAATAAATACATACATACATGCACACAATCAACAATGCTATGAATATAAAGTACAATGTACTATGATAAACATCTGTCTAGGGACAACATAATTTACTTATACAATATTAAACCACCAATCATTAGATAAATAAATAATCATCATGGTATGTATAAACATTACATGAAATCAATACAAGATTGGACGTCGGCGGCCAAGGGCTTTGTTTATAAATGTTCCAAGTTTGATAAGTTCTTTTTTGTTAGTTGAGGATATTAATTGTACAAATTTTAACATGCTAGGATTTCTCCTGTAATACATTTTTATATAAATATGCCTAATATCAGTATATACGGGGCATACAATGATAAGATGATACTCATCTTCAATGTCATTTTTTGTACTTAAAACACATTTACGTTGTTCTCTAGGAATATTAGTATATTTCTCAGTCTCAATTGCTAGAGGATGAGATGACAGTCTTATTCTAGATAGAATCGAACGTATTTTCACATTAGTTGTCACACTTAATTAATCTGATAAAATAAAATGTTATTTGCTGAGTATTTACTGATTCATGACGTATTTTCTAGACGAATTATACTTACGAGTATTTGTTTATTATAGCTGTTTGCGAGTACTTACTGTAGTGTCTATTACTAGTTTGGCTAATCCTAGCAATTTGTGGTTGTATGATAGTGCTCAGATTTATGGTGAATTCGTTAACATTTAGGGTTGATTCTATTTGATTGATGTAGGGTATGATATAACCATGTGCTTGTGAACTATATACATGAATTTATTCATTTGTCAAATACTCATGATTGTCATTATAATGTGTATTACTCATATCATGTAAATACATGTAGTTTATACCCTTGGATTGTATTAAATATACAGACAATATCCTTTACGAAAAAAGCAACTTCATACAAAAAACATAAACCAATATGCTTCTTGAAATTCGTCTACCTATAACGTTTTGTTATAGTTTTTCATGTTAGGAGTGTGTAATAGTGTGGAATCATTCAAATAGCCTGTAGTTTTGTAATGTGGACAGTTTTCATTTTTCTTTTTTGTCTTCTTTCTTTGAGTGTTTGTACGTTTATTAAAGATCGTGTGCGCTATACAATACTTGAAATGCCAACATAAATGTAGATTTTTTTATAAATCCTACGATAAAAACTCTGAAGAAGTAAATATAGCGCGAAACACGTCATCGCTGCACATGACTGGTCGCGTGATCTAATATTCACATCAAACAGACCTTGATCAAAGTAGTTCTACGAGTACAGTAAGTGAGTTGTTGATTTTCTTCGAAAGGCTTCGTAAAAGTACAAGAAATATTAACTAAATGTGGACTGATTAATATCTGGGATAATCATAATTTTCAAAATCATAAGTGGCTCAAAAACTCAGTAAAACAGCATCTAAGTGACCTTTTTATTAACGATTGGTTCTCAATCATCAATAACTCTAGTAAATGTAAAAACTATAAATTATATAAAACAAAATTCGGGTTTGAACAATACCTTGTCAAAATTCCCCTAAAATACTTAAGATATGTAATTATGTTCAGAACAAGGAACAATAGACTACCAGTTGAAAAACTAAGCTGGATAGGCATTGATCTGAATTTGCGTAAATGTTTATTATGTGACAATAATTGTATAGGTGATGAATTCCATTACCTTTTGGAATGTAAATACTTTTCAATCTCTAGAAAAAAATATATTACTGATTTTTTCTGTAAACACCCAAATATATTAAAGTTCCAAAATCTCATGAACTTAGATTGTCGCAATGTAATAAAAACTAGAAAACTGAGCATGTTCATTAAAGAAATTATCACTAAATTTAAATAAAAATATTAAATCAATTTAACTTTCTCTTCATCCGTAAGACTTACACAATTCAACATTATTTTTCCAGAAGAACGTAAGAAATGCGAACTCCATATTTGATAGATAACACCATTATGAAATTGCATGAATGTATCATTTTCACTTTTGTTTGTTGTACATTATATCCTTTGTATTTTGTTCATTTATATGGGTTTTTTTTTTGTTTTTTCTAATATATGCTCAGATACATGTACATATAACTGAATTTGCATTTTCATATTTTAATCAAATATTTGTATTATTACTGCTGCTATTGTTGAACCATTACAATCAACATAAATGTACATAATGTTATATATCTTTTATTAATAATAAGAGAATATTGACTACCCTCCTATGACATTCCATTTTTATATTTTGTTCTTTTTTTCTGCCTCTTGACTTATAATAAGTAGAAATCTACAGATACAATTAAAATTGTATTGCATACACAAGTAATGTTATAATTATGTCATCATGCACTGGACCCTTCTCGATAATCATGTAAAACATGTTGTTTTTTTTGTTGTTTTTTATTAGTGATACTTCTCCCACAATATTTTAGAAATAATATCATTTATTTAGAATAGTTTTTTCTTTCCAACGCATTTTTCCAATAATTCGTGATAAACTTTTTTCCTTGGTAGCAACCACCACCTTACTGTATTTTATTATTTAAAATATTGAATTAACTAACAATTTCGTACATTTATACCTCGTTTCAATTTGTTAATATTATGTTCTATATTGCTCTTATTGTCATGTAAAAACATGAATTGAGTAAATAAAAGTTTGAAGTTTGTTTGTTGTATTTGAGTCCAATTATCATAGTAATTTGATTGGATTGATTATTATTCTTATCCGCCATGTTTGTTCACGCACAGTTAAGTTGTCACGTGATACTACCTAATTTACATATCGTGGATGTTACATCCAGCTAGTAATACCGTTGTAGTTTTCCAACGGTTAAAGCGGGAGTGCGTTTAAACTGATTGAAAATCTGGATCGGTCCTTTGAAGAAGAACTTTAATATATACATGATTATCATTTTATGCTTATATTAATGTATTGCAAGTAAAAGTGGATCTTTAATTTACTTTATGCTTGGTTCATACAATCATTTCAAGAACCCGACAAGTTTCATTTAAATGTTGTTTAAGACTTTATGTGACACTTTTATGGAAAATTGTTTTATCATAAACCATTTACATATTGTAGGAATGTATAAACAGAAAGATTATTATCCTAAATTAACATACAGTATGGTCTGGTCTGGTTATGAGCGTATTCTATGATAAACCAGGGCTCGTTTCTTCAAATTGATTGTTCATATATTGTTTACATATAAAGTCATATTTGTAATACAAATATATTGAAACATACGTTTGGTGACATTGTTTGTCCTTTTAAATGCATTTTTGTACAATTTTTTTCATTTTCCAAGTTCTCTATTTAACCAAATTTTGTTTACCAATGCAATCGTCTCTGTGCATATTTTTATTATCTCATTTCCTACATGATGTCTACATGATATATCATTAATAATTGTACTGACTTGCCTATATATAATTATATATGCACATTATATTTGTTTAACATGATACGGTATTATATCGAATAAGATACGATAATATATATTTATGCTATATGTTTAACCGTCCGTATACATGTCTTTATGTATCGTTTCTGGCAAATTCTTACATGCATGTTTTTTTCCATATACCACTTTACTCATTTTCATCGTGATCACATAAAATATTTGAATTTAGAAATTCATGAAAATATCAATTTAAGATAATCATTAAGATTCATATTGAATTATTGATAGTATAGACACTGACATTGAATTATTGATAGTATAGACACTGACATTGAATTATTGATAGTATAGACACTGACATTGAATTATTGATAGTAAAGACACTGACATTGAATTATTGATAGTATAGACACTGACATTGAATTATTGATAGTATAGACACTGACATTGAATTCGGTCAAAAGTCAACGGAAGTGTAAAGAAACGCTACATGCCTCGTCCCTTTACATGTGATTATTTAGACACAGAACTTAGCTCCGGGAGTTGTGTTGGGGACACTGGAAAAGCGGTCTTTATAATTTCAGAGGTTCGAACCCAGGACCTTTCGCTCACTAGTCCAGCGCGTTTCCATTAGACCACCGATTATCCTTAGAAAGATCTTCAGAACATAAAATGAAAAATAATAATGTTAGTACCATGTATAATTTATAATAATACTTCAAACAGCACGACACTGATCTTTGACATCCGTTTTAGCATTAGAGAACAGTATTGATTGTTATAGATATAAGGAACTTATTGTAATCTGATTTACTTTCAGTCGTGCCTTTCCAAGCATGGTACAATGAAACAATGAGAATTGTACATGTCAGTCATAGGTTATGTTTCTATCTTAGTATTTATTATTCTGCGCAGTAATTTCTTAGAAAAACCGTAACTCTACTCTTATCGTGAAATCATGAAATCGTGAACGTGAACTTCATGATTTTTATTCAAAATTTCACGATTTCACGATTTTTCTACAAAAATTCATGATTTCATGATTTGAAATTGTGAAATCTTAAAGTTGAAATGTCACCACCGGTCATTCGTATTTTAGATATATGCATACCTATCAAATGAGCTTCTGAATGTCTTCCGACTCATTTAAAGTTGTTGTTTTTTTTTGGGGGGGGGGGGTTTGCTTTTTTGTTTTGTTTTCTGCTTGCTCACCTTAACCGGATATTGCTGCTGACATTGTTGTTTTTTTACTCGATTGTAGAGCAAGTTCTTGCAACTGATATAAACTACTCTCGGTGACTGCTTCCTAGATTCTAACGATAGAACGGATTGTGAAAGTTCCGGTCTAATTCAGACACTGACGGGATTCGAACCCGCAACTTCCGGGTAAGGAGTCCGACGCTCTACTCCTACACCACTGCTCCCTATTCGGTACAAGCAAACAATATTATGTAATATTTCATTGTACTCATCCCATTGTTTATCATTCATACGTACTTCCCGTCTATTATAGCCTATTCAATCTAGTATGGGTGTATAATAATTAACTCTTGAATTATTTCCTCTTGACATCTCCATGAAAAAGTATCTCTATTTTATAAGAGAGACAATGACCAAGCAAGTCGCTTTCTAGAGTTTTCTAAAGCTAATCTGGTGCGTATTACATAAGCGGAAATATGATCGACTAGTGTCAATCAGAGACATGCTTGATCCATGGTCCGTTTTACTTTCGACCATCTGTAACACACTTCGATCATTAGGTATTATATGTTGTGTATAATTAAATGAAATAAGAGGGTCGGATGGATAATTAAGTATGTGTACACGTAAGACTTTTTCTGTATCAATTTTCGTGCTAGAGTTGGTTCGTGTGGCATCAATCGGTCAGATCGACACAAGACTCGTGGACCACACACAGGCGAATATTCATTGTAATGATTTTGGAGGGTTATATCATTTATCTCCAGATGATAAAAGGCGCGGGTATATCGGGGATATTACACGAAGGACAAATATTAAAAATGGACAATCAGTCTGGATTAACGGATACGCTGAATTATCAATGACTTTCACTTCTTGGTACGGTTGTTACAATGCAAGTGCAAGAACTACTGTACGAACACAAGACGTTGACAGTTTTTATTCATGCACAGAAGCGTGTAAAGATCGCCGCTTCATGGGGATACGAAACAAAGTGTGTATATGTCTTGATGATCGTAAACTCAGCAGACTTCAAACAATGACAAAGATATCGTGTCCAAATCTAGAACAACGATTTGACAAACTGAAGGACGCCAGCGAAAGATATTGGTCTGTTTATCAAATTGTATCTGGTAATCCATTTGAATGGGACACAAGTCCTCCGTGTCAGCAGTGTGTAGCTGTTCGAGTTAATAAAGAGAGGCATGAGTACACAACGAAATCTTGCTACAACAACAGAACAGATGTACATGGATATATGTGTACTAAAAAGTCTAAAAGTGTCGGTGGAGTACTAAAATATAATTGTTCTACGTCACATTTCTGTATATTAAGCAATACAACTAGCTGGTTCAACGCAAACAAGCAATGTTCTAGTGTTAATGGTAGACTTTTTCCGTACACAGAAGATACAGATATAAATGACCTTAACACTTACTGGTTAGGGATGTTTCGTAGCTTTATGATTGTAAATCATTCAGATACGTTTCACGCGTGCCTCTCTGTTACGAAACTAGAATCAAAATTGATAATTGAGCCGGATAACTGTGCTAATCAAAAGTGGTCTTTGTGTACAAATGAACGAACCGAAACAAATAAGCCACCTACGATGTCAGCACCAGATATTTTCCACCATGCAACAACTAAATTGTTAGCAATACCTATACCAAAAGCAAACAATGAATCAACACTCATTCTAAGTGACCACACCACAACGTTCGACAAAAAGTTAACTCAGTCATATTATACCACCGCTTTATATAAAAAAGAAGCATATGCTGCTACAACAAAAGAGCAGATATCCAGTACAAATCTTCAGTACGATACTGAAAGTTCAAAGACAGATACAGCCACTCTACTGGACAAGTTAGACGTGTTGGCACGTACTCATTCAATCCATGTTGGGAAAAAAGGATTTGAAAGAATGAACACTACATCAAGTCCATATATGAATGGTACAAAATCTGACACAGAGGACTCTGCTGTTATTTTATATATCACAATATCTGTATCAGCTTTAATTATAGTTGCATTGGTATCTATTTTGATCAAACTTGTCTTAGCTAGACGATCTGATAAACATGAACGTTCTGGAAACCAAGATCAACCAGTCAGGCTACCATTTGACAATCCTATGGCGGATGATATAATGGACGTTGTAAATGATGATGTAGCATATGATATGATTAATCTAGATACAATTTCAAATTCTTCCCTTGAAGACCATAATCAGAGTCAGTATAATAGGATAGATTTAAAGAGAACAAATAATATGAAAGGAGCAATTGTAAATGAATATGACACTACAAGAAATGTATCCCTATCTGGAGGTAATCATTATGCTAATGTACAGTCACACATTCATACAAACAGACCACGACGAATGTAAAGTATACAAACACAGAACTTGTTGTAACGAATGTGAAAGTGCAATATATCGGAAGTATCGATATCGAGGTATCTTTCTAGGACAAAATGAGATCACGATGTGATTGTCAAATAACGGTATTTGGAAGATCATAATCAATTACGTGTTAATGTAAAATGCATATTAAAGGTATTTTCTTACAAAAATCGTTTCATTTTGCTCATGTTTGTTTCAAGCGCATTGGTCTGAACTTTTAGGTTAACCATACTAATTATCACGATGGAATTAAATGCATGTAAAACATTTAGGTAAAATACACTAACTTTTACGATGATTTATTTAAAACTCATTTAGAAAAAGGATAGGTATGAATGTTGCTTTTTTTCATTTTTATTTTGTTGTTGTTGTTGTTTTTATCACAGTAATCGCGAGGTTCAAAATATAAGTCAGAACAGGGTGCAACAAAGAAATTCAACACCCATCGGCGCGAAGCATACTTTGCTGGGATTAGTTTAATACATGTTTATGCGGTTATGATGTTGTGTGTTTCCACCAGTAAGTACGAACAGTATGAAGAATAGAATCCTTAAATAGTAGTTATGATAAAATGAAATTCTGTATGTTTGCTTATTTTCGACGTTTTGTTTGGAGCCGTCTTGGAATATTCTATTTTGTATAATGAATTTAAATTATTGATTGTTCCATATCTATTCTGCTTATCTATTTGTATATACAGCCAAACTCGTGAACAAAAACCACCCTTGGGAAAGACAATAGTTTGCCTTTATTGACAGGTGGCATTCATTCGGAGGTCATTCTGCTCTAAATAACCGATGAAGGTTTTTAAAACACTGGCCTTTTTTCATATGGTGGCTTTTATTCGGAGGTGTAAAAGAATGTATACGTTTGTGTTTATATACATAAACAAACATATTTCTTGTTTTTGTTATACAGGATGTATGGTCATAACTTACTAAAACGACGTCAATGATGAAAAATGCACTTTTGTTTTCAAATTTGTATTAAATTGCAAATTATGAAGATATTTATCACTGACACAAAAAACTTACATCTTTGATCTACATGTCTATGTATATAGTATGTATTCATCTGCAATTTAAAGGAACATTAAACATGTATGAAAGTGTTACCTTTCTTTTGGGACACCCTGTACATACTATTGTTTGCATTTACTTCATGAATAATTGCCTTATTGTATGTGTCGATGTGTGATCTATGTATTCATGTTTGAGAGTAAACACTGTTATAGTGAACTATGCTAGAGTGAAGAATCGGATACAGTGACGTATTTATATTTTCTTAGACGTACATGTATTTATTTCATTGCCATTAATGTAACACTATATAAATAGTCTGTTCAACTGTGTGTTTTAGTGTGCATGGTCTACGTTTATGACTGTTATTTTGCTCTTCTGAAATAAAATTGATTTAAATATCCGATTGCTCTTTTAACTTTCACATGAGGATAAAAAAACTGAAATCATTTCTGTTTTCAAACAGCTAGCAATTGTACCTCGAGCATCATCAGCAAACCAAATTTGTTGAAGTTTGTTCTATGGTGAAGGGTTTGTTTAGTCATAGCATCATACCAGCGACACTAATTAAGTACAGCGCATTTTTCTAAATTTAAAAGATTTATAGACATACATGGACAAATTTCATAATTAAAAAAATAAATTTTCTGAAGCCATTAGTTCTATGAATGTATGTATATTTTGTCTTCTCCGATACAGTAATATGTTTTATATTGTTTCTCAGTAAATCATTCTACAATGGACATTCTAACAAGAAATGAAATTCATCTTCTAAACAACTTTAACAAGATCTACATTTTCTTTCACTGATATGTACTATTATGGTTTTTTTCCGTCTTTCAGCTTGTGAGCTGAAACACGTAACAATGGAACACGAATTGTTTCTATATTGATACACATAAAATATGATTGCAGCCTAACATTAGCAAATAAAGAATAACATCTAGCACGAGTAGAATCATTTATCTCAGCATTCCAATTCTGTGTAAAGATATCAGTAGTTCTTTGTTTAACTAGGTTGATAAAAACATTGACATCTAAATGTTGATATATTATTCATTTGAAAAAATAGAAAATTTGTGATCCACAATAATGC
>OZ026843.1:25451841-25634891 GCA_964023205.1 Lutraria lutraria
ACATCTTACGCACCCAACCCATCTCCTGACGACTGTATACAATCATGGCATTATGAACTTAATCAACCGTATGAGTAAAATGGAACAGGCAACAAGTTTTGACCAGTAAATGATGGTTTCCAGTATGTTTACCTTGACTGAGATGCACTGTCACACCCTATAGGGGTCCTTTCGAATTGAGCTCCCCGGGGAGCTCTGTTTGTCGAATATATCTCCCGTGCACAATAAGAAGCTGTATTCGGAGTTGCTGTTGCTTTTACTCGGATAGAGATCCGACACAGATTATATGTCTAAAGCAAGACGAAAGTCATTAAAATTTTAAAGATGATAAATTCCTTTAAATATACAAAAACATAGCAGCAAGATATGGATTTACCATGCAGTTATGTAGTAACTGAATTGTCTGGTAAACAGACATACAAACAGACCGACGTTTTCACAATGCTGATTTTAGGTGCATGGTTATCTCTTTGATCTTTTTGTTAATGTTAACCCACGATACACATCTCCCCAGAATACAACTTTTAACCCCATAATGGCTGAATGAACTGAAACAACCTCAATATGTGATATCATTTGACATGCACATGACAGACAGATAGAAAGACGGACGGACGGACGGACGGACGGACGGACGGACAGACGGACTATATAATTGCATGTTAAATGCATGTCTTATCGGTCAGATATAGCTTTGTACACTCTAAACACAAAAGATGTTTGAGCCAGAGCCATTTTGGTATCAATTGTCGAAACAAAATTGGAGTTAAACTCTTGGCGAAAAAGTTTATTAAAAAGAATAAATACTCGAGTAGAGATACTGGAAAATAAAACCACGTGCCCAACCAAGGGAGATCACTCGCACACATTACAACCAATAAATAAACCTGATTACATATCTTGTCTATGTTTAAGGCCAAACATCACATAAAGACTTTAGATTGACTAAACATTGACTTACATACATTGATGCATTAGTGTATCATCTGTTAGAGAGAATGGTCAATTTCCATAAAGGTGTCTTCAACTGATTTTGAGGTACTATTTTACGTTAAGGGTAGAGGAACAAAAATGGTCGTAACTCTCTTTACTGACGGTAAATTTTTTTTTTAAATTCACCTGTAAATGTCTATATGGATATACAAAAGAATGACAATATTTAAACAAAACAATCCTTAACACTTCATAATTATTATACTACGAATACCTTAAATCGTATACTTCTGTAAGAGGAATAAGACGTGATGGTTATTACTCAGTTTTAAAGTAGTCCAAGCTTAACGCCCAAAATTATCATTTCAAAATAGAGCAGATAGATTTTGGAAACACTATCATTATTATAAGTTTTCATGAACATGACAGATAATGATATACCATGATATTTTGAGATATCATATACATTATAACACTATGATACCATGATACCTATGGCTCATTTAGACTGCATGCCGATGGCGCCAGCACCTTGTGGATGGCTCAATTACATTTGACAAAATGTGAGTATTTCGTTTTAAACCGAGCACAGTGAACTATTTTTTGTGTTTAGGCAAGGGGGGGGGGGCAATATTGCATGCACGATTAGGTGGGCCAGGATCCACTTCATGGAAGAGAACACTAGAGTTGATAATTGGTAAAAGTTCTAACAACGTCAATTTGGGATATTTCTTGTCGAAATTGCATGCAAAATGGCGAGGAAAATGTTCTACGTGGCATGGCATTCTTCGATTTCATAAAAAAACAAGAATGTTCTTTGAAAACGGATATTTTTATAATTTAATGGGCTTACCGGTTTTGACTTTGTTTTGCTCGAGGGCTCTATATAACGGAAGTATCGATGGCTCATATTAAACAGATCACAAAAAATTGTGGAAGAGCTACCGTCTAGTAGGGGTGAAGGATCATTCATGTGAAGTTTGATTGAAATCAGTTATACGGTTTAAGAGGAGATCAAAACAATTGATTTCTATTAAGCTCATCGTGAGCCCTCCACCATGCTCCAACGAGCTATTAAATGTATCTGGCGTCAATTGGGGTTACTAGTGTACTTGCTATAACAGGAGATGACCGTTCGTGGAGGTTATACTATACATGTATGTAGATATATAATGTATATATAAGTGTAAATGTGTCATCAGTAAGAATGTCATAATGTATCTATTAGTATAAATCGTCCTGTATTTGATTATTTCATGTAAATATTACATTATATTGTTCCGGTTAAACTATCTTAAATTGTTACCAAATCAATTTAGTAGTAAACACTTTATATATGTATATATATATATATTCTCTCTTTCTTTTTATTATAATTGTTGTACTGTCTAAATAATTTTTGTGAAGTTACAGCTTTCAGATTATTTTTTCCCACTTATATGTTAAATATGCATAAATGTATTAACTATAAACATTTTTTCCACCTTCTCCGTTTAAACTGAAGTTGTATATATGTGGTAACCAATCTTAATGTAAATTTATACCATCTCTTTTGTCAACTTGCTACGTCTATGTATTTGTATATACTTATGTATGTAAATATGTTGTTCACATGGGCCTGAGAGCCTTATGAATCTGAAATAAATAAACTCATATGTGTATAGTGCTATGTCCTCTCGAAATAAACCAATACATGTACACAATATACATATACAGTCAACCCTGTGAACAAAGGCCACCCTTGGGAAAGACAAATGTGACCTTAATTGACAGGTGGCCTTTTTTATTCGAATGTCATTTTGTTGTAAATAATCAATGATGGTATTAAAATGAATAAACTTTAATCACAGGGTTTCCTTTATTCGAAGTGACCGCTTACACAGGTACCTCTGTATATATTCATACATCAGACTCTGAACTCTAAATCAACCTATATCAACTTTTCAATTAAGGATCATATTTAATATTTCCTAGTCCATGGGTTACCTGTTTCTACTAATTAGCACTAACATTGAAGTCTCGCTGTTAACTTTAGTTTTCAACAAGGTTATCATAATAGTTAATGAAAAGCTGCTATGGTAACGGAACCTACATTTTGAGTAAGCGTATATTGATCATTCGTATAGCTAAAACAAACATACGTCTAATAATCGAACACATTATTTATATATTTTATATCTTACTCCATGGGATCATCGGTGGTCCAGTGGCAACGCGCTGGAATACTGAACGAAAGGTCGTGGGTTCGAATCACACGGCTCCGCTTTCAGAATTTCTCAGTGACGTTTTTTCAGTGTCCCCATCCAAATATCGGTGGCTGATTTATACCATGTCGTATTACGCATTTGTAATTTTGTGTTAGTGTTTATAATTAAAATTTGTAGTTAAAAATAAGCAATTTTTATTTGGTCCTTACTAGGCTTTGCATAGTTACGTGTACTCGTGTTTAGGCTAGTTGTTATATTATAACATAAAGGTATATTGCTAGTTCATATTTAAAAAATACTCAATTTATTTGATTGACACTTCACACATGCTAGCCGAAGTATTTTCAAAACATATGACAGTGCATACAAGCAATGGTCGATAAACTTCTTTTTCGGTTTATGATAATTAGACACACACAAAAAATGTACGTGGATCTCATATTATTTCTTATTGTAAAGCCTTTACGAGCTTAACACCCACCCACTAACAATGGAGGAAATGATCACAAAGCATTGTGTATCTTACAGGAGATGAGTACATTAACTCCGTGTCATCAATTTTAATAAATGTCTGACATGAAAAAAATTTAAAACTAGCGTTCTACGACCTATGACTTCTGCCACGGTGTATAATTGGGCCCGTATTCATACAGCTCCTTAAATTTCCCTAAGTTGTATAAATTTCCTTAGGTAAGGAAATTGCTATTCGTAAAACTCCTAAGGAATATCCTTAACTTTTCGTCAAAAGTGAAATGTTATATTTTATTCCACCGGGTATTCATAAAATTTGCAAATAAGGAAGATGACACAATGACAAAATACAATATTTACAAAAAAACATCATTCGCTATTTGAAAAAGGAGTGACATTAAAAAATTGTAAATATGATATAATGATATTAATTTGGTATAGCTCTTTACTTTAGACATTTAAGGTAACAGGATCCTAACAGGCAGATTTTGGAAATGTTTATATAATTTTTCATAGATTAAAAAATTAACAATGACATTTCTTTGAGTTATTTTCCCTTGAATTTACATTGAATTCTATGGGAGTTACCCATTTTTAGAAGATATAAGAAAATTTTCAATGAAAACTCATGGTAAAAAGATGCAGTAACACAGTATTATTAATTTAATTTGATATAGAAAAATATAGGTGACCATGTAATACCAAAAGAAATTAATGTTTTTCAAGAAGTGCAATAACTCTTACCAAAAAAAAATTAAAAATGTGTCGTAAAGTGGATTGAAGTATCCGAGGTAACTACCAAAGAAATAATGATAATTGGGAAATTCAGTTTTTGTAATATTAACATTTTGTGTAGCATTGATCAGATACGTGAGTAAAGTACAGTGTTAGGATCCTAATACCTTAAATATTGTTGTTAGTCAAGCCTAGAAGTAATGATATGGTTTCGACATTCCAATAATACCTCTTAGCAAGTGTATTAGTTTCCACCTTGCAGTATTTTTTATGTATTTGTCAGTAGTTTAGGTTTGCATGTTGATTACAACTGACTTGCTAAAGCGTTCAGGTAGCTGAAAATCGCCCATTTTAGCCTAGAAATGATGTAAAATCTAATCCGATCAAAATATGGGTAAAATTGACGGCAAATCAAAGCTTGCACGAATGTCATTTGTTGTTTGTTAATGACAACCGAAGTTCCCATTCATTTTCAATATTATTAACCAATACATAGTTCCCACAACTACAATATTTACCTCCCTTGTTTTGAATTGGCGGCCATCTTGAAAGTCAAATTTATTATATGTTTAATAGAAAAAACAACAAAAAAGTGTTTATTAAAATAATGTTCGTATATATTTCGTATATACAGAAGAACTTTGACGTTGAGACCACCACAGGGACATAAACTACGGTATTGATTCTGAATATTCACAAAAAAAGGTTCATAGAACGTAAAATGATGACATATCCGCTCATGATACCATTATACCATTTAACAATTACGAACAAACATAACTAAAATTTTATTTTTTCCCTAACCTTTTCCTTAAAGTTAAGGTATACCTTCAGAGGTGCGTTATTTTTAACTGGGATAAAATCGACCTACTTATTGGGAAAATTTAAGTTGAGGAGATTCAAGAATAGCACCTAAGAAATTTCTTCATATCTAATGGAAATCATACCCTTAAATAGTGTAGAAGAAGTGTAGGCTGATAAGACATCATAAAATATACGAAATGCAGCGAATTGTTCTTCTTTCTTTGCGAAGTGTTTAAGTTGCGATATTAAAAAGATAGCATGATTACGAGTATATTTAGACGCCAATTGTAATATCTTCTAAACATTGCACTAAGCATTTTCAATAAAAACTTACAAAATGTTTTCGACAAAGTAATTCGCGAAATGCGCAAAACTTCCGTCTATACATAAAAAATAAGGTGAAATGCTATGCTTTTTTTCATTTATTCGAAGAAATTAAGGCGAGAATACCAAAAAGATCAAGGTTTATCGCTCAAAATTTGTCGACATGAATACATAATTACTCACATCTGGTGTCCCTTTGAGGCTTCCGTACGTAGCCACCATAATGATCGATTTCCAATAATTTTGAAACACAGTGCTAAGTCACTGGCGATATAAATAAATATTTCATAAAAAAATTACTCATTTCTGAGATTTTGTGTAAGATCTATTTAAAGCCTATCTCGAGTTATTTCATGTACGAATATACCATATATATATCATTTACTCATTGTACGAGATTATTCTAGAACTTAATCACCCTTAACACCGAACTACGCCATCACTTTTATTTTTAGAAGTGACGGACTTCTTTTCAATGACATTTTTTTCTCCGACTTTCAGTTTCGCTAAGGCGCACTGTGTATAGTTTAAAGTTTTATAGACACTATGTTGATAGATGAATAAAGAAATACACAGTAGTGTTGAAACACGTATATGTGCATTAGTCATAACCCACCATTCGCTGTAGCTTTCTTTCGTCGTAAATCGAAAGCCAATATACAATGGTATCTGATCTCGTCAAAAATGTTTGTTTCTGGTAAACTGACCGACCCGAATTTCCCCAGATACTTGACTCTTCTTATAAGGTCCGATGAACGGTACATCCACCATCTAATTTTTTACCTTTTCACGCGCTTTCATGGATCAAAAGAAGCCCCGGCCTACATACTGTTTTGATGAGCATATAACCAAACATAAACAATTCTTAGGCCTTATAAGTAACATTTGTACTGACCTATGATGGAAATTTACAATTTGTAGATTATTAATATAACAGTGAAAGTTAAACCCATATGTAATAATGTTATGACATTGCGTCTGTATAAATTAATCCCCCAGTACAAATAAAAGTACGACAATTGACCAATTTCTACTTAAACTACGGTGTAATGATTGTGACATCGCGCCATATAACGAAATAACCCATATTAAGTCGTGAAGGGGACGGCTCTCATTATTTAAGTAAAATCATGTTGAAAATGTAAAACTATGTTTATTTTTTATTAGTACTTGTTATTTAATTAATTATTTATTTTGTGTAGTCATAAAATATGTTCGTTCGTTCGTTCGTTCGTTTGTTTGTTTGGATATACTTAGTGGATGATATGTTATTCCCAAGAAACTATGTATTATATTAAGTTTATTTTGATTAGATTATATTGGTTATGCGTAGTATAATGCATTATAGCTATCTGCAGGTACTAGTTACTAGAAATTTGAGTAAGTTTTTAGTGTAAACCAAACTTGGTGCGTGTTTCTCCCATAGTGAACATGAAATACTATCAAGCTATGTTTTGCCAGATGAAGTTATAATATAGCACGTTAAGTCTGTAAACACAAACAAATTTTATTTTTAACTGTTTATCTCGGTTAAAATTCTAACCATTAGAAATGAGGACACTATCTATGATTATGGCCTGGTAAATTTTATCAGATGTTCGTGCTGAAACGTTTCGTAATCCCCGGCGACTAGAATGAGCGTCGACTCATAAAATGTTATCTAATCAAGTGATTTTTTTATGTATGCAAAATCTTTCTTCAAATGAATATTTATGATGTACAGTATGGCGTGGATCGAAATATTCGTTGATTGTGTGCCATTTAAAGGGGCATACCCTACAACTTGGTGAATTTAGAATAAAGCAAAATGATGATAAATTAAAAGCTTGTAACAAAAAAAGCCGACGAAGAAAGTTTCAGCCAAAAATTCATCCAATTAAAAATAAAACCATAAAAAATATGTATTTGGGACACATACATTTAGTCATGGAAATGTTTGGGTGGAAGTGATTTATTATTGATAGCTATGTTTTTTGCGGCTAGTACCTAAACTAGTCATTTTATGACCCATGTTCTTCCTGCAATTATCCATTATATATTGTTTTACATATACATCTACCACATTTTTACACTTTCACAGAATGTTTGTCAGTTGTAGGGTATGCCCCTTTAAGTTCAAGCTCTCCAGAGCGGCCGTCTCTTGAGCGACGACCTCCCTATCACAACACAATTTTTCCCACTGCACGATTTAACTATTATTTTAATTTCTCTAGAGCAACAACCTCTCAACAACAACATTATTTTGCTACTTCCAAGGGGTGTTGCTTTGAAGAGGTTACACTGTATTGTTTATTTTCTTGTTTATTGAAGTAATCTGCTGTAAGGATGGTGTCATTGACGCGACACCATACTGACCACTTGTATAAATAGTCAATGGTATTTGTAACAACATACCGCTCAAGGTCGTATCGACTGTATAACGATTTCACAATACATAAACCTAATAATGGTCAAGTCTATAAATAATTCAGTCGAATCGGTGTATCTCAATATAAACATGACTAAACTTGCTTCAGAACTATACGTTCTCTATTGCCTAGTTACGAATGATTTAAGAGCGAATCGCTGTTCGTCCCGAGTAATCATTGAGCGAAGACCCGTATCGAAAATTAGTCGAATTATTTAAAGGAATCTTAAATAGATATAACTAAAGATGTCTGGAATTGCAGGTATCCTAGGATCTGATACGGTTATAAATGGAAAAGGAGAAAGCGTGAAGATTGAGGATATTTGTAAAGATAAAACCGCCATAGGTAAGTCACTATATGTATATATATATCATTATGCATGGTCATATTTATCTCTACATGTATATTTATTTTATGTAGGCCTACAATTGAAACTTCTCTGATTTGTGTCGCGCAGTAGACTTATATGTTCTATCCTATGCTATGTATACAACAAACATTCTGAAACTGACCAATTCATACAAAATATCAGTAACTTGATAAAATAAATTAGTATAATATTTATGCTCCTACTCGCGTTCATGTAAGGCATACCACATATTTGCGTTCATAAGATTACGTACAGGTTAGTGATATATTGACTCTTATGTTGTATACGTGTTTCTTCAAACGAATGTTTAAGCTTATAATTATGTTTGTAACGTCCGTCAGTGTTGATTATTACTTTGAATTTTGAGTTTATTAGACTTGTAAATGTAGTTATCATTTTGAAAGTAACCAAACACGTTTTAGGTCATCGCCTGTTGACCTATTTACAGATTACAGTAAAACACCACTTATATCTACCGCATCAGGATTGGAAGTCCTTATTTAGAGTTTCACTTTTTTTTACTGGCTATTTTGTCCCTCATATGTACAATAATGATAATAGTAATAATTGCATTTTTACTTAAAGACGGTGTACACATAAAATAAATTTAATTTTTCAATTGGACCTTCCGTGAAAACATGAAAAGTAATATTTAATCGACTCATGTATTAATGAGGTAAATAAAAGATTGGTCGACACATGTATTAATGAGGTAAATAAAAGATTGAATGAATAAATTGATTAATTAATTAACTAACGTGTGAATGAATTAATAAATAAGTAAATGAACGGCGTCGGAACGAACGAAAAAAACGAACGGACGGACGGACGAACAAACAGACGAACGAACGCTCGCACACAATCTCGAACGCATGTATGCACACACAAACGGACGAACGAATTAATTTAACAAAATCACATGATGAGACGACATCGTATCTAAGACCAATGGTTTGTCTTGATAGCGGTCTCCAATGATTATGATGGTTTTATATATACCATGTACATGTACTAACTGCAGACGGTCATCTAACGTTTTGAAAATGTCATGCGAGTATCTATACATGCAGATACAGTAAAAACCCTGAAACCCGGATCCCTTACGGACTGGGCCAAGAGGTCCGGCTTTCAGAGAACTTCTGATAAATTCAGAAAAGTTATCCGATTGTTAGACTGTTCTTATCACTGTCGGGATTTAAGGATATTTAAAATAAGACGTGTGTGTAAGTATGTATCACACGACGCATTCGTGGAGATATCGGTGTACGGTGTTGTAAAAAAATATTAGCTTGATTGATCGTATGTTAGTCTATGTGAGATATGTAATACACCGCGTATAGTTTACACGTTGTATTGTTACCCAATTTACTGGGGCGTCTGAAAGTTATCATATAGAAATGTTTAGACAATTCTCTAGATAAATGTTTGGTTCAAAACAAATCATTGTCTTAGTGGAGGCAGGTCACATTAAGGTTAAGAATGTAAATTATTCATTACCTGTACGTACCCGTATAGTGTGTGTATTGGGTTGACCTCATCATATCAAGCCACTGGATCAACATTATCTAGGCTAAGGCCAACAAAAAATACCTGGTTTCCTCAAACAGCCACCAAAATATAGGACTGTTTGATCGGCGAGACTTTTTTCCAATATAACTTTAGTTCGGACAAAATATCAAATTTCATTTGAACAAATATAAATGATCGGGACGGATATAATTATTAACATAATGCAAAACAAAATAGATGGTCAGTTGTAAGACATATTTTATTGATTAAACCGCACAATTAACATTGTTATAAATATATCATTATAAAATAATCCATTTACTTTAGGTCACTCTGATTATTTTTTATTATAAAAGTATTAAATTTGATAAACTGTATCCAATAATTCTGATGTTTATTACTAAACATAAAGTTGCATTATGTTGTATGAATTAATATAAATGTAATGTATGAAGGTAAGACGATAACCTATTACGGGGTAAAAATTAAACGGGGTTACCCTGGGTGCAGTTGGGGCCACAAAAGAAAAACAATAATGCAAAGGTTTTTGTCACCATGTCTGGATATTTTAAATAACATAATCTTTATTAGGCATTGTATACAAAGTACATTAATAAAAAGCCGTAACAAAATATATGCATGTATTAAATAACTTGACAACCCCTTTTGAAATAATGCAGAAAAAATCTCTACTCTGTAATGTTTATCACGTATCAAAAAGAAATAGAGACGCCGAACACAAAATCTGTGTTTTATCAATACATGTATGTCAATACAGATTTAATCTGAAAACCAAACAAATTTCAATATTTGTGATTGAATTTTTTCGGTAACTGCTGTAATATTGAATCATCTTGGATCATCTCTATAGTTGGTTCTTCGCAGCCTAGTACTGAAGTTTGCGTCTAGCATTACTGTTTGTTTTATAGAAATTTTCACTTCAATTTCATCGTCAGAAATATGGTTATGCTTTTATCATTCCCCCTTTTGAACAGATGAGGTTATATTGCTTTGCACATGTCTGTCTTTCCGTCGTACATACCAGAGGTAGGTCGTGGGGTTAGGGTTAGTACAAATCGACATTATGGGGTTACAGTACGTACAAACCACCATTTGTGGGGTTAAATTTGGTATTGTGGGTTTAATGAAATACTCTTGTGGGGTTGAAATATAGTTACGGAATATAGAAGGGAAAGAAACATAATGTAGCTCTCATAAGAACGTCCGTCCGTCCGTAACCTAACCTTATCCGGCCAATAACTAGAGAACGATTTGGCTTAAGCCCCTCAGATTTGGTGAAGAGGTTGGTCATCACATGCAGATTACCCCTTTTTATTTTGAGGTCAGCATGTTAAACGCCAATGTCTTACTATCCAGTTGGCCTGTAGGTGGTATCCGCGTTTCATAAACACTTCTTGTTTACACTTCAGTCGAAATAAAACCTACCAAGATACAGTGTCTCTTGCTTGTATGATTACCTCACCTTGAAATGAAGAAAAAAGTAAACTAGATAACAATTATAATCACTAATACGATTATTTCTTCAGGAATCTATTTCTCTGCTCACTGGTGTCCACCTTGTCGAGGTTTTACTCCAGTCCTGACAGAATTCTACAAAGCTAACAGTGATAAGTTTGAATGTATTTTTGTGAGCTCCGACAGAGATGAAGCATCGTTTAAAGACTATTTCGGTGAAATGCCGTGGCACGCATTAGCATACAGTCAGAGAGAAGAAAAGGTAATTTGTGAATTATTTGTGTCACATGATTTTCATGTGCATTCAAACATGTGTTAGCGGCCACCTCTGAATAAAGGCCGCCCTGTGAATGAAGGCAGTTATTTTAAAATCCGTCATTGATTATTTAGAACAAAAATTACCTTCAAATAAAGACCACATGTTTATAAAGACCACATTATGTCTTTCCCTAGGGTGACCTTAGTTCACAGGTGTGACTGTACTCGAACATTCGTGTTACGTTTTGAAGACATATCTAAGCTAAGACATTTTAAAATCATTCAGACATTTATTTACCTTAACGGCTGAAAACAGACCCCTAATACTCCAAAATGACAAAACACATTTTATTTATAAACCAGGGACAGCAAAGTTTTATAAACGTATCATCTTAGCCATGATACGTCTATGAAATGGTTCTTGTTTCTTTGAATCGTATCTGTGAGGTTTTCTTCGAAATACTGAACATTTACAAGAAATATCTGCTAACATTAATAAAATTCTCTTAAATACATGTACAATGAAATTATGTATCGGTACCTTTTATGTAAAACATGACGGTATATTACAATTTGTTACCTTTTAGGTAGAATATGACATTAAAATTATGTTGCCTTTTTACAGCAAAAAGTAAGCGAGAAGTATGGTGTAAGAGGAATTCCTACTTTAGTTATCTTGAAACCAGATGGATCTACAATCAACGCCAACGGACGTAACGATGTCGCCGGGGCAGGAAACAAATTCCCGGCTGATTGGTCAAAATAATCTCATCAATAACCAATTATACTCATATATTTCTTTTAAGTATTGTATGAAATTAATAGTCATTTGAATTACATGTATGTTAAACATTGTAAAACTTCTATTATTTGTTTCGTTGTTCGTTTGGAGGTACATCAACTTGACTTATTTATTTTGTTTTTTATCATAATCATTTGTCTAGCACAATGTGCCGATTTTCGGTGATAAATTATTTATATAAAATAGTTAACGTGTATATAGAGAGTTGTTGTTGTATGATAGATAATCCATTAAGCCAGCAGTAGCCGTATTCTAATGTATGGCATAAAACTCACAGAAAAATTTAAGTATACTCATGGATCCTGAAATAACATAGACTTGCATTGCAACATGGAACGGGAACCAGTTTAAGAATTAATATGACATGGTGGATGTAGAAAACATTGTACTTTGGTCCGCATCAAAATTCATGCGCACAGAGTGAGTGTAGGCTTGAAAAGCTAAACTATCGTTCAGTTTCTAATAAACATAATTAACCCTATCATTGTCACGCATGACGCCATTAACATTGTTCCACGTGATTTTAATGACGGTATTTTAATTCGTAGAGTCAGTCTGCACTCTCGAAAATAGCAACATTTTAAATCCCGGCAATGAAATAAACCAGAATAACACATTCACAAAACATGATGTTTTACAGTGGTTTCAGTAACGCCTTTTTCATCAATTTTTCAGTTATATACGACGACCGGTTAACCTTGTCGACTTTTCTGGACTGACCAGTACTAACTTACCATTCCATAAGGAGCCGGCAACTATACTCTGGACACATATTTGGAGAAAAATCGATATTTTTGTCCAATTTTCATAGAAGGGTTTGAACTGTCACGACTGAGATTCGAACCCGGATAGCTGGGCTTTAGCTCCAATACACTAACCACTGTGCCACGGCTGCGGTAACGAAACGGGGTTTCTTTTATAGATGAAGTAATTATAATATAACATGTAACTCGAGCTGGAAATGCGATATAAAACAAAAAATGGCGGATCGGTGGTTTAGAGGGAACGAACTGAACTACTTATCGACAGGTCGTGGGTTCGAATCTTGGCTCCGGCTTTTGATCTTTCAGGGTCGCAAGTCCGATGTCCCCATCCCAACTAACAAGCCCAGTACTTTGTTAAGAAACTCAGAGGAAACGGAAGAGGCATATGTCGGTGCTCGATAGAGATCCAGGAAAACTATTCGGAAAATAATCTCTGTGACGGTTCTTGAATGACCATAGCAATAGGCTGGGTAGTTAAATAACATTTAAACATACACATAAAACAACAATGTTTAAAAAGGAGAAAACGTATAAATCTGGTTATTAATTGATATCCGGGTCTCCTTATGGCATTCCGGAACTTCAGACATGCATTTGATAGGAAAATATGACAGGGAAGGGATGCACGGTCGGTATGAATAGAACAGTATAGAACTTTATTTTAGTCCGTGTACAAATATGATAGTCAAATATATACAAACACATTAAATGTATATAATACAAATACATGTGACGCCATTGTCTCCTAATTAAATACGCGATTGAAAATAAGATAACTGTAGTTGGAGAGAATGGCCATAATAATAATGATCATAAATTATCAGCTTACAGTGGTCAATGTTTATACTTATGCGACTGAGGTTTTATTCAAACATAGCAAACGTTGTTATACATGGGAATAAACATTTAACCAGTAGATCTATACCACTCACCGATTTATTTTACAACTTAATATTTTGATGTAAGCATAGTAAGATCTCGATAAGGAGGCCACTGTTGGGCCAAAAACATTGGTCTTAATATTGAGCTACGATCTTTTTCTGTCATTTGACCACTTTTCTATTTTCCAAATTGGTAGAAGACCCAATGCGTACGTTTAGATAGAATCACTAACTTACCGTAAGGCTATCTTGAGAACGTCATAGGTGAAATTTATCTGGTCCCGGCAAGATTCGAACTCACAGTCTTGTGTGGGGGTAACGATTGCTAGTCATACACAACAACAACTTGAACACGGAGTCCTGGAGACACGTGGTCTCTTCAGAGAGTTTACCACCATTTTTCAATGATATTTTAGTTACACACAGCGCCTTTAACTTTAAAGATCAATAAATAAATATATAATCAATATACAAGTTACAAATATCAACAGATAAATAATGCTTATGAATAAAGACAAGGACTTATATACATACCTTGTATGTATATAAGTCCTTGATAAAGATAAGCACGTTTTTTGTCATAAGATACCTTCAAACATAACGAAGCCAAGGGAGAGTATCCAATATCTTACGATGAAACAGTGTGAACAACATTTACCTCCCTTTGTTTTACCTTTTTTGGTCAAATAGTATAAAATTACAAGTACCAGTAATAACTTTTTTGAAATACGTAAAATGTGTACAAATATATTAAAAATACGTAAATACATGTATATGCATACTGTCAAACCTGTGTTAGCAGCCATCTCCGAATACCCCCCTCCTCCCCCCCCCCCAGTGAATAAAGGTCATTCTTTTTTAAAAGTGTCATTGATTATTTAGAATAAATAGTCATCCGAATAAAAATCATCTGTCAGTAAAGGCCAGATTTTGTCTTTCCTTATGGTTGCCTTTGTTCACAAGTTTGACTGTATAAATATAAGCGTACGTGTGTTTTCTTCTAAATAAACTACATACTTTATATGCAAGTTCATAATTTGATTTCAAAATTCTATTACAATGCAGTAAAATCGAAAATGTATCACAGATATATAAGACTTTATATACATGTATGTAGCGTTTGCTCAAAGATACTTCTAGTCATATGTTTGATGTTTTATAGCTGTCTTTGAATGTTTCGGGACAAATTTAAACCCCAGTGGCACGAATAATTGGTATGGGCATGTGGTTGAAAATCATAGACACTTTTCATGAATTATTTTGCACTCTAAACATAAACATCTTTGAGCATTATAGACGCAAAATATGAATTATTTATATACTGTAGTGTTAAGTCATAAATCAGTACATACAGTTTTAACTGTTTGTAATTTGACACTATTTGTCATACTTTATATTAACAGTTGACTGGATATGCTCATATACCGGTGTATACAATGCAGTATAAAATTCACATTGAAATAATTATAACAACCTACCTATTCATATTTGTTCACTGTATAGTCATGATTATTTTGGGAAAATCCAATAACTTTTTTTAAAGATTCGTTGCTCTATTTAAACATGACTCCTCATGTTGAATAGTGGATATAAATAAATGATTATTTTTCTTAGTTACCATTGATTTTTAGAGCAGATCACTGTTGAACATTCTGTTCTGTGGAGCTCTCTGGTCTTCGTAAGACGAAATATCTGAAGATATCTCAGCAAAGCTCAGAAAATAATTATGGCAGGAATTGTTACTCTTCTCGGACAGAATAATGTTATTAATCAGAAAGGCGAAGTAGTAGATATTGAACAGATCTGTAAAGACAAAGCAGTCGGTAAGTGTGTTACTAATAATACATGTATGTTGTAATGTTAACTACGCGTATAGGCTGTTTTATATTGTTTTATTTGTTTTATTTAAATGACTGTTTGTTTATAACTACAATGAACTTGTAGATGATATTGTTTTACAACAAAATAGACCTCGAAGAAATAAATGTAACAAGGATGTTGTATCACAAAAATCATGCCCGTAATGGAAGGAATAGAATGCAATTTGTCTGACTCGCTTTACACAGCAAGAATATATTTCGTCGGCTTATTTCTATTAACCCATTTTGAGAAAACCGCATTTGAAGTTTTAAAGTTCGGCGTAAACAAGCGAGTAACGGGTTTGTGAAAATTGGATTTACCCTTTTTAGGAGAGATCTAGAAGCAGGTAAGTATACATTTACAATTGGAGTGTGTTCATCGATACGAAAATATCACAATATCGCCAGAAATTGAGTTACGGGGTTGTAGAAATAAGCCGATGACTTGCTTTCAACGTATTAATTGATAACTTGAACACAAAACTTTCTAAACTATTTACGGCTTAAATGTCTTCTTGGGTGTCCACCCGCATAGCCCATTAGAAGAGCGTTCGATCTACGAACTTCGGAATGGTAAGTTCGAATCCTTGATGCGGTGCCTGTTCTCTGAGGTGATAAATCTACAACATTTTTTGTTCTCTGCCGATGTATACTAGTATACTGATTCATGTAGAGAATCCATCATTATTTAAACCTCAGCCGAAATAAAAGCAGTGACAATGCTTGGAAGATATCTGTGTGATGTTATAAAACCGACATAGTGACGTAAACTGTCATACGATTGGGATTAAGTAAAAATATGTACATAATTACTGGATATAAGAATTATATTCACTAATATGATAATTTCTTCAGGAATCTACTTCTCTGCTCACTGGTGTCCACCTTGTCGAGGTTTTACTCCAGTCCTGACAGAATTCTACAAAGCTAACAGTGATAAGTTTGAATGTATCTTTGTGAGCTCCGACAGAGATGAAGCATCGTTTAAAGACTATTTCGGTGAAATGCCGTGGCACGCATTAGACTTCAAGTACAGTGATAAGAAGGTACCACTATCTACACTTATTCATATTATTACATTCAAATATTTAAAAAATCTCATTGAGTGATATTAAAACAGCTGTATCAAGGTTTTAAAAGCCAAACTTATTATGCTGACACCATTCCATCCCGACGACCAGTTCGTCGTTGACTTTAAACTCTACGTTGCTTTTTGTTTGTTTTGTTTTTAGTTTTACGCCCCTCTTTAATAGTGCAGTGCACCAAAGGTTATGTACAGACAGAGACAACGGGAACCAGTTTATTTTGTCTTGGGACATAGCTACAGGGATATAGTTTTTGTGACGATTGATTTATCAATCGATCACAGTGCTTTTGTTTTAAACAAATCCAAAACGACACTCAAAACAGAACAACACGAAAAAACACAGAACAAAACGAAAATTTAATAAACTATAAATCGACAGTCGTACAAAAATGATCTATCAGAACTACTTTCGTCAAAAAAACGCTCAACTAGTTTTTCAAAATAAAAATATTGAAATAGTTTCAATCATTTGTTTATTTTACGCCGAAGCCTCGCTATCGCGTTGTGGCCGTTATCAAAATGATACACTCGGCCTTTGAACTTATTTCGCTTAATCCAGTTTTAACTATAAAGCAGTATATTGAATTTCTTTTTTGCTTTACAATCGTATTGTGAAGCTTCATGACATGAACCAGGTAGTTGTATTTAGTTAATACAACTACCTGCATGAACACACTTTCATGATTTATCAATGCATCAAGCCGTATCCGGTTTCCGTAAACATGTACGTTGGTTTTTTTACCCAAAATATCATCACTCCTAGTACTGATTCAATCATACTGCGTTATCTAAATCATATGTGTGATCCATGTCGTATTTTCTATATTTTAGTAAATAACTCTATTTGCCGCTTATTGTGCCTTATTGAAGCTGAGAAACTACCAAATTGAAGCACGTATGCATATTGTTCATTCTTAGTTTGGAAACTAAAATACAATTATTTTTTATAGTTTATGTTCGTGCTTCCGCTTTTAATTTGCAGTCTCTTTTTGCAGAGCGAACTTTCTACAAAGTTTGGAATTCAAGGAATCCCAGCCTTGGTCATCTTGAACCAAAATGGGGACTTTATAACTAAAGATGGCCGTGGAGATGTGTCGAAGAATAAAAGTCCTACCGAATGGTTGAATAAGGGCTCTGCCACACAACAAAAGTCAATGTAATATATGCGGTATAACGTTTTACCAATTATGGTCTCTGCTACGAATCGCTGATCAAATGTAAACAATATATAGCACAACATATAACTGTTACACTTAGAGACGCATCTAGTTTTATTTCAGGAAAAAAGAAAATCATGCAGATACTTAAAAAATCAGAGTGAGAAAAAAAATCTTGACTATTTTGTTCTTATTGTTGTTGCAGGGAACACCCACTCGTCTGAACCGTAGTGTTACTATCAACATTCAAGGCCCATTCAAGGTGGCTGTAGCATCTTTAAAAAAATAAGAAAATATTATGTTTTTTTTTTCTTTTTTCTTTTATATTATCAAAGACCTATACTAACAGTCTTTGATATTATTATAACATTTTATCATTTACGAATCATTTTATCTCATATTTTTTTTATTTTACATCATAAAATTAATCCTTTAAAACTATCCTGTCGTGGAGCGCCATCTTCTTTATAAACACAAATATTAAATATACATCATATTACATATAGACAGAAATGTATACATATATTTTACTAATACTCATCCAGACAAAGAAAACAAAGTGACTGGAGTAGAAATTTGTTTGTGTTTTATCATTAGAAAAAAACACCGTCCAGCTAATGCGACTGGTCGTTTTGCTTGTATATTCAAATTGTACTTTCTATCCACTCCGACATCGTTATAAACTACAGCAGACATGTTGCACGACATTACGATACGACATCGCAACATGACATGCCAAAATTTCGAACTCGAGGCACGACAATGCGAAGCGACATATCGACATTTTGACGAATGTCATATCGCATTGTCGCTCGTCGTATTGCAATGTCATGCGTCGCGTTCGGGGTAAGACGGACAACATTTCACAGGACACTAACACGATTCTGTAGTCTCTGAAGAAAATGTGTGTTTATTTTACAGTGGCATTTTATGTACTTAAACATATATAAACTTCATATAAACTACAAACTACCATTTTATTGTTGTTTTAGTGCTGGAAACCAATTAATTCTATGTAGATTTATATTTTGTACTGTAGCATAATACGTTACCAGTTTTAACATCAGACATGTTTATTTTGTATCATAAGGTTCTAATAGATGTAGAGTTTTGCTCCGTTCTGATTTTGTTGACTTTTTAAGATTTCACAACTCATACAACATAAGGTATTGATTACTGAACTGTGATCTTTCGTCTATTATTGATGTTTAAGAGTTGTATGTAAATGTTTAGTTGTTTCCTTATTTATTTCATTTACATACATGTGCCATATTTCTAAAATTAAAGATCAAGAAGCTTAAATTGTACAATTGAATTTGTCATACAGTTATTCTTATAAAAACGAAGAGACAAATGCAATTATTTAGCTCTAAACACAGATTTTCATTCCATACTTTATTTGTGTCTCATTTTTATACATACAAATACATACATATAAGTGCATTTTTTCTTAATGTAAAACATGCATTCTATTGAAGAGTTTCAAGAGACAAACATTGTCACTGAGAATATTAAATACGTATGTATCATGTACAAGACTCTAGCAATTCCAGCAAGTTTATACATGATGGTGTTATTAAATGTTAGATGACCATCGCTGATCCAACATAAAAACTGTCATAAGAGACTAGATATTATGAAACTGAGAAATGTAATCGGGGCACCCAACATTTTTACAGAACGGACGTTCCGATACATATAAGCTTTCGTAATACCCAGGTGTTTCGGTAGGGTCCGGCCTGAAGTATTCGAATTTCACTATTTGATTCAATTGGTTATTTGGATTCGTTGCAGCCACATGTATACTACATGTATACACTATATAAAATAATTATTGTTAGTTTGGTTACACCAGTCTTTGGCTCATTTCTACAACCCCGTAACTCAAGTTTTGGCGATATTGTGATATAAACATTACTATATCTCCCTAAATAGGGTTAGATTAAATTCCACAAACCCGTAAATCGCTTATTTACGCCCAACTTCAGATGCGATGTTCTCGAGATAGGGAAGTGGCATTCGTGTTTGTAGAAATACGCCGAGGCAATGTTAAATCAAAGATTTGTTGGAAAATATTAGTTAAGCAGGCTGTCCGGCGTTAGATACAAATGATATAGAATAGAATATAGTGGAGAATTTCTGGTAAAGAGATCCGTCTGAGACATTGAGGCCTCGGAGTATATGGCACCAATCGTCATTATTTTCTTGTATTAATGATTAGCACGCACACCCATCTTACTAGGGAGAGTGTCAGTTCTACGGACAACAGATGTGTGATCTCGAACCACCGCTACATACACAACAGAACTTTCATTAATGACTTGTACAAAGTACATCGACAAAACAATAACAGTACAAATCATGAAGCACATGTCATGTGATAGGTTGAAAAGGCATATTAAATTATAATTACATTTTGTAACAGTATACAATATGCTCTCCAAGACGACTCGGGTGAAATTCGCTTGAAGGGTTATGTAGTCGCCAATACGTGTGTATGGTTTGAATACTGTTTAAAAAACAAACTGAAAACACTTATTAATGTTTAAATTATTTTAGTAGCTACTCATAATTCGCTCTTTAAATCATAAAGTTACCAATTTCTTCAAAGCTTCATTCACATTGTGACGGAGCTGGTCCCGGTAACTTCCGGTGAAAAATAACCGGTCTGCCGTGATAATCCTGCACGCGCGTCCTACATAAACGTGTAATCTTACTTGCAATGAGCTCTTCTAATATTTCCCGGAATCGAAGCAAGAGAAACTCACCATAGTTAATCATATTACATATTTCATTGTAGATATAGTCCAGCAAGTCAGGGTCTTTCAATTGAATGGTCTGGACACGTTTAATTAAAGCGTCGTGGGTTGATCGTGTTACAAAATGTCCGCCATTGTAAAACGGTGATAAACACTAATAGGTAAAATAATTAAGTTATCAATACATTGTACTATTATTGGTACAGAACTTCAAGAAAAGTTAGATGGTAAGTATCTTCTTCTAATTTGATCATTTTCTGGGGATAAAATCCATTTATTTATGTTGAAATTTGACGGTACATGAATGGACGAAAACTCGTTAACCCAATCGATCAAGATTGCTGTCGCAAAAGTGTGCATTTTTCGTAAGCAAATATAACCTTCTTAGATTATATTGTGATGTAGTCGGGATTAATTTTTGTGTTCTCAAAGGTTGTCAAAGTGCCTCATGCTGTCATTTTTCATATTTTTCCGATGCTAAGTAATAATGATACATGAAGTTGAGCCTTTTTGACAAAGTCGCCATTTTGACCAGTCATTATGGGTTTAGTACATAGGATTTTCGTAAATGATTCCGTCTTTAATAATCATCTCCCGCTAAAATGCTTACTGTACCTTCTAGTAAGATCATTACTCAGTTGTCCCATGAGTTTGCTTTAAATTTTCTGCTTTTTGTTTTTGACTAAATGGAAATTGAAAATGTGTGTGTTATATATACACACGTGAAAAAAGCTTTCCCATATGTATCGACTGCACGACTTGATGTTTATACAGATATAAGCGCCTGAAGACCCTTCTATTTGAGTGACCCTCGGTGACCCTGAGCAAGTGTATAGAACCAGGTAGTTGTTAATACAACTATACCTTATAGGACAGAGGAGTGAAAAGGTAAAACGACGATATGGCAATTTGTTCGAAAAACTGAATTTTGGATATTTCATGGAAGAAAATCTGCTATAGCATGCACTTACCTAATTATATGCTCGTAGCTCTAACATAAAGAGGCTAGATCTCTGTGCTACTAACGTCAAACTCATCCATTTTCTAATGTCGGCCTCACAATCTTTAAACAAGTTTGAAAAACAATAGACCACATGATCATGATGATGTAAGTTTTTTGCGGCAAATGAAGTAAGGGAGGTAATCTAAAAATACATCGCTAAATAGATGATAGCATTTACTTCCCGTGCTTTATTTTTTAACTCCGGGCGCCAACAAAGTATGTAGAGAGCAACATTGTTTATTTGGATTTATTCAATGGAATCATTCGAATTACACATATTTGTAGAATTTATACGCTTTAAGCTTCAAATCAAAGACCTATATACAATAAGGTCTTATCAAAGGCATGTATGTATAGGTCTTTGGTCTTATTTCAATATATTTTTCCTAAATGTGTATTATTCAAACTATGCAAATTTTCTAACACCTTTCATTGTAAACCGATAGCTCTAATGCAGTTCTCATAACTTGAAAAAAGTGTAAATTTACCGACGAGGAAATGCAAACTTATGCATCCATGGATGAGAAAAACAAATAAATAAACGGGCGTAAGCGACCTACAAAATTTCGTTTAGCCTAGCTAGTAGTACACAAAGTTCGTAAACTGTACACAACCGTAAATATTTGGAGCGGAAGTGAAATTTCAGTCTTATTTGATTTACGATTGAGTTAGCGTTTTATTACATCTTGTATAAAATCTTTTAAAAATGGCTTCGTGTTTGGCCATCACGGCGATAATCTGTGTTTTAATTACCACAGTTGCTACAATTGTGGCGTTTTCGACGCCAAATTGGATCGAATTCGATCAAAATCAGGATCAAATGTTATGCTCGTGTTTATATTGTGACTGTGGATTGTGGCTTTATTGTAGTGGCGGATCTTTAACATCTACAGGCAGTTTGGATAATTGTAAATGGTTCTTTTCTGATGATTTCTTAGTCGAAAGAGGTCTTCCAGGTATGTTGACTTGTGATAACTGCTCTTAGTAAGTTTCACACATTAAAATATTTGTTTCCATCTTCTGGCAGCTGGGTGCAAGACGTTATGTACAATTTCACAAATGTACCAGTGCCTTTATGCGGTCCCCCTTTATGTACCATTTTATGAACAGAACATATCTTTATTTAGACAAGTACAAATAGTACATAGTCACAATGTATGCATAAATACAAATATTAAAAAAAAATATTCATGTGAAACAAAAGCCTTGAAAGGGAAAAAGAAAATGTCAATATGACATACAATATTGCTTATAAATAATAATACAACATAATTACATGTATTAAAAAGTGTAACATACTTTAGACAAATATTATAATGTATAACGGAGGATGAATGAATGCTAATAGCTATAATAAATGATGCAGGTTCTAAACTAACATGTTACCATTATTTTTATCAGGACAGTAACGTATCACTATGACGTCAGTACGGTATAACCGTATATAAATTATAATATTTGAGAAAGTAAATTGGCTGTGATATTCACCAGCCCGATTAGCTCAACTGTTGATACTGATAGAGCATAGATCTGTCGGACAGTCACAATCAGGAGGGTTGTGGGTCTGAGCCCTGCATTGTCTTTATTTTCCCTCTTATCACATTTGGTATCATGTGAGACTAGTCTTGGAACCCTAGAGCTATTGGGTACCTATTGTGAAGCAAATGTAAGTGGTTGTCACAATACATCACTGGGATGAATCATGAATGTAGTAGTATGGTAAATTTATAGTATAATTTGTATTATCAAACTGGCTGTTATATTTATTCAACCTGATTACAATGTTGCTCAGTTGGTAGAGCATCTGACTTGCAAGTGCTCACTAAGCAGGAGGTCAAGGGTTCAAGCCTCACATCGGGTACTTAGGTTTCCTCCTCTTACTCTTCTTAGTCTTATCACAGTGACACCTACATGAAAAATGGAAAAACACTGCTGACTTAATGATGAGTAATTTGTTACAAAGTACCTTTGAAAATGGTCTTGGAAATGATGTATAAAGTTTGTTTTGCCATCCATGATGGGGTGGACCTGTGACTAAATTCAAAGACTGTGAAAATTTGTGAAAGACTGTGAGATTTTAGTGATCTGTTGTTGTTTTTTTTTTGGGGGGGGGTTGAAGTTTCAAATAGGAATTTTTGTCTGTGAATTGGGAAAAAAGAAACTATAATATGTTTTTAATTGAGAATATGACCGAGTACTATATGGCTGTAAAATTAGCCCCAAAAATCCCTGTTCTGGAAAGCAAAAGAAACAAAAATGTTATCATCATATTTCTTACAGAGGAATTTTTGCCATTTTTATGCCCCCGTGTCGATACGGGGGCATATTGTTTTTGGTCTCTCTGTTTGTCTGTCTGTTTGTACCAAACTTTAACCTTGCCTATAAAATCAAAACACTTGCACCTACAGTACATTCATCAAACTTCATATGTACTATATAATGTAGGTTCCTCATGACAACCTCTACATGACCTGGGCATTGTCAGGTTAGTTGGTCAAGGTCACAGGGTCATGATGTTTAAAAGATTTCGTACATTTCTTTTAGGATACTACACCTACATTTTTCATGGGATTTTGACGAAACTTTCACAGACTTGTTGTTACCAAGATCCCCGCACATATATTCCGGGTTTTGTGATTTTTTTACGGAATTATGGCCCTTTGTTTATTTTATTGCATTTTCAAGTTAAAGGGCACCCCGAGGGGGCATTGTGTTTTTGAAACTCATCTTGTTCAGATAGTCTTTCATATTTGTATGAATTTGGACATTAAATATTTACAGTTTCACAAACATGTCATTCAGAATCATTGGAACCATTGTTGTCAGAGCAGAGAGGAGCATTCTTGTGTTTGGTCAAATTGACAATATTCTTGAAGATATTTATGCTGTTGTTACTTACCATTAAATACTTATCAATGAAACTTACTTATTATAAAAATAGATCCTAAGATGCATATTGAATTCCTCAAATGAGTCATGAAGAGGTGTGTACATACTTTGCCTATAAACACACATTTTATCATGCCTATAAACACGCATTTTGAATTTGATAATTACACATTTGTTTTAAAAAGGTTTTATGAAATGAAATTATTAATTAAAGACATATCATCATGACATGTATGTACACCCATTTTGTTATAATACATAAATTGTATCTGAATACAATGACTGCGATAGAAAATGTGAGCATTGTATGAAATTACTTACAAATTTATACAAGTAAATGAAATTTTATGATTGTTCTGCATGTTGGTGACAAGAAAATCATTTATACCTATCACATGTCAGTCAATGCCCTGTTAGTTATAGTGATAGTTATGTCTGTATTATATCATAAATTCATAACATATGTCCATGTTGTCAAAAATGTGACTATAAATTAGTAAACAATACCACTAAACAATACATGTTGACAATGGTAATACATTCAGCTGATACGAACAGCTCATTTATCAATTTGACTATCTTATTAATTTGTCAACATTATTTTTAAAACTGATGGATCTGTATTGTTATTCATCATTAAAATGTTCTTTCTGTTGATTGAAATAATTTCATTAATTATAACTTATAATTTCTAGACATGCACTGAACCATCATAAAATTGCTTTTCTAGTAAAATTACTAAAAAGAGATTTTTGCATTTTGGTTCACAGGGCTTTTTTCACAGGTAGGGGAAGGCGCTTTTCTTTAAATTTGGGGAAAAATAACGCATAATTTTTGCAAAAGGGGAAGAAAAAACTTAATGTAAATTGAATTTTAGGGGAAAACTGCATGATTTTAAAGAATTTTTCTGAGGGGAAGACGCCTGTGAACGGCCCCTGCTATAGAAGGAAAAAAAGCCGTGGTTCAATATAATATAAGGTGAATTTAAGTAAATGTATTGCCATTGAAATTTAGCCATGGTTTATGGATTTAATTATATGTTATAAGGTTTTATCATGATCTATTGACAGTAACACAGTTTTACTGTCACTGCAGGGCTCTCCTTAGACTTTGAATGTCAAGAGTCAATGACTCTTGGGGTCAAATTTTCAAGAGTCAAAATCAAAATTCCAAGAGTCAGCTGTAAAACTTCAAGAGTCAACAATTTGTTTGACGCTGCGGAGGGCCATAGTTATTACGCTTTACTAGTCTTTTAGCAAGAGAAAGAACATTGAAAAGATTAAAAACACATTAATCTAAGACAATTAATTAAATTTGCATGAAGAAATCTGACATTGCAATACACAAATTGAACATAAATCCGTAGGTCCCTGTAAATATCAACATATATTTGATATTCAATGATTAATATTCGTAAACATAGTCAATCACATGATTAAATATCAAGAACAAGTTTACATGAAATACTAATAAGATGACGTATGCTTGTATCATGTGCTGTTATCCGAAATTTGTTGTCCGAAATTCGTATACTTCACTGAAATGTATGTGTAATAATGCTTTTGAAAATTAATGAGCGAATGCTATTTTGTTGGCCATACTTCTAAATGCAACATGATATTGTATTAAATAGTCCATAAATACTGTCTAAACATATGATTACCAATAAAGTAGTCTATGTAGCAATTTTCGGAAAATACTACTCGGGAGTGTACCGTATGGTACGAACTTTACTCAATACCACTGATTATGCAGAAAGGCAGAACTCGCGATTAATTTGATCGAATAGTTATTTGCATTATGAATCATAGCTTGTGGCAATTAGAATTGGTGTTGGTATTGTTTCACGTTCATGTTTAGCGACTCAAATTGTTTTTCGTAGGTCTGCAGTTTAAACGTTCGATCTCCGCGGGTTACACAACATAAACCCGTCGCCATTTTGTGTAAAGTGTAGATCTACACGATTAGACGAGAAATCACCGAAACTTCTCTCAAATGGATTGCTTTATTGCAATTGCAATCTTATAATTGTGGAAAGTATTTAGTTGAATGAATTCACGCCAAAATTTTCAAATTATATTTCTACTTCGTCCTTACGAACGCTGTAAACAACGACATGGTAATGACATGCTTTTTGTTTTCGGCGTCTATTTTTGGACTGACTCCGCCTCAAAACCCATTAGCGCCAATCAGCAACGAGTATTCTGACCTCGATATTTCACTGATTTTGATAATCAGTCAGAAATGACGCGCGTCGGGACATACCCCCGGGTCAAAGTTGACGCATGGAGTATTTACATTGCGGGTCAAACAAGCGTATTTTGAAATTTTCGTGCGTCAAAACCCGGGAGCTCGGGTCAAAGGAGAGCCCTGCACTGACCATTTTTTTTAAAGCAATAAAAATCCTTTTTCATTTATTTTGTGCCGGGGGGGGGGGGGGGGGGAGGCAGAATTCTAGGAAAATAAAAATAAAGATTTCACATCTTACACCTACATTACTTAGTTTGTATCTATAGAACCCATGGTGTAGTTCTCATTTTGTTGTCCCAGGTTGGAGTATATAATAGTGTAACCTTATTCTCTTTGTTAACTAATTAATCACAGTGTAACCATTGTAAGGCTGGTAGGTACATGTAACATTATTGATAGGTTAACCATATTACTTTGACTAGGACCCTCTTTGTAAAGCACATGTACAAATGTACCGGGGTAATAAAATAAAATCCTCATTAGATAGTCCTGAAAAAATGTTGGTTGATTATAAAAATTACAACCTTTTAACACTATAAATAACAGCAGTTAGATACATCGTAGGTATATACATTTGTAAGCATTTTTTTTAAAGAAATATATGCTTGTATTTAAAAGGAACAACAAAAGAAAAAAGAATGTTCTAATTTGCTAAAAACATAGGGGGGGGGGGTGAGTTTTTGAATGAGTTGATACATTGTAACTGCAAACCTACCATTTTTAAGAATGGCCTTAGGTGAAAATGAGAATTTATTTGGGATAAGAATGTATTTAAAAGTTTAGTTTGATCTTGTTTTATTGAAACTGTTGATGTAACTAGAGTCAATCTTTGAGTTTGATTCCTCTTTGACTTAATGAGTTAATACATTAGAAAATCATAGTTTTTAAAAAAGATGTCTTGTTGGAATTTCTTTTTTAATTTGATGTGTGATTTTAAGTTATAAGTGAAGTTGATTACATAACATTATAATTATGTGAAATATTAATTATTTCAGTTAAATTAAAACATGAATTACGTTCAATAAATGCCCGAATCATTAGAAAATTTTCAGTTCCAAGTTGGTTTTATATTGTGCTTGTTTAAGGGATTGGCAAGTTTCCAACTAATGAACTACATGTACATGTATCTACTATAATCTAGAATGTATTCCCAACTATGAAATAGCCCGCTGCCCCCTTGATGGACATTAATATGATTTATTTGGCTTTAATTGAACTTTAATTTCTTTGCCAGTTTGCCCCATCTCTTTAGACTTGCAGACTATCAGACTATGGATGGTTTAAACTGGCCTCAGATTTATTTTGAGATGTTCCCCAAATGTGTTTGACTTCCAGTTAGAATTTATTGCAGATAGCTACATGTAGAGTATGGTCTGGTTTTCTGAACTCAGCCACGTTCTAAATGCATAGGGAAGACTTTCAAGTTAAGTCTATTATTGTCTAAAACTGTGAAAAAAAGAGTTCGACAGTGAAAAAATTGAATTTTTTTCCAAAATGAGTGACTGGTTTGTTAAATATTATGTACTGTAGAACAATTAAGCACCACTACAATTTCATGATACATGTATGATTACACATG
Organism: Lutraria lutraria; assembly: GCA_964023205.1. Lineage (NCBI taxonomy): Eukaryota > Metazoa > Mollusca > Bivalvia > Venerida > Mactridae > Lutraria > Lutraria lutraria. The sequence continues at coordinate 25,480,367 of OZ026843.1, forward strand.
TATGATAAAACTATTTCAGTACTTCAGGCTGGTCAAACAAGATTTTATATTAAGTATTTGTTTGGGGAACATTTAATTGAATTAAGGCCTCTAGAGTGTTTAAATTCTTAATCCTTCCTTCACTTGCTATAATTATTATTATTATATTCATGTCCATGTCGCCCATCCCTATACAGTACTCCCATAGCTATCTTGCTAACCAAGTTGCATGAATAAAAGCAAACATCAACAACTTAAAATATTCAAATAAACACTCAACATCATTACTACATAATAATATCTTTAGCATCATTTAATCATTCTGTTAAGTTTTTCGTTGTTGTTTTGTTCAAAAGTCAAATTTTGAAAGTTGAATTTGATGGTTAGATAGTGAAAGACATGACTGATGGGAGGTGCATACATTTAACTGGTAGTGTTACTGATTAAAGTGTGATACGCCTTGTTGAAAATGTATATCCATGATTCATTAAACATCTAAGTACCCTTTACTGATAGAGTAGTTCGTTGTAAATCTGTTCATACAGTCTCGTACCAAGTTGTACTATGAAATAATTTTGGTTTATACAAAAGTCATTAAAATTTAAAATATATCTGAAATGAACTCAAAGTACTGCGGTCCCATTAGGATGAAAATATTTAGGGACGGTTGGTTTTGGAAGCAAGATGGCTGTGTCCCTGATTATCACAAGGATCTGCAATCACATCAAATGTAATATTTCCGAATTCTGACTAAAGTAGTGACACATTTATTGACATTTTTCATAAATATATCTTTAGTAGATCATGAAAACTGTGTTAACAGAAAAAATACCGTTTATTTCTTTTGAAGTATCTCCTTTGTATTATAATTGGTATTGTTCGAAATAATGTTCGTGATCACTTGTAAAAATATGTTCTCACAGAAGGTATGGTTAGAAAAAAAAAATATAATATATAGACATATTAAATCACATTCTAAGTGTTTCGCTATTTGTCTACCCTGATTTTTTTCTGGTCAGGAAACTTGAGTATTGTGACTATTTTTCTTACAGAAAACAACTTATAAGCCAATGTGGCTGCATTATAGAAGTTACTGATAAGAATATAACTCTGTCAAATCACTGTAACCTCTCACTGATAGAGGGTTGTCACTTGTGAGATCGAGCCCAGCTACTGATCATGCCTCTTCACGTGAGAAAGTAGGCAGTTGCTTACGGAGGATGGGAGTCTAGTACTGGTGGTTCTTCCCAGGAACACTGGTATAGGGGAGCTGTCTACCTCATATGACTCTGACTTTTGAAAAGGGGTGTAAAACAATTGACTTTTCAGTTGACCTGAATACCGCTCACAGTACTATTCACAGTTTTGGTGTACTTATATAATATATATATAAATGAATTACAATGTGAAGTGAAGTGATCTTCCTGAGCATTTTTGACACACTTTTGGTACAATAAAATTCAGTCTGTGCATTTTCCTTGACGCAAGTTCTTACTTGTTGCCGAATTATTCAAAATCCCCAATTTCTGATACAGCAAGTGAAAAATGTACTGGGAGATTTAGCACTGAATGTGCAACTGAAGCTTTTGAAATGGATTATCTGATGCAGAGAATCTGAGTGAGAGATTACAGTGATATATTGTAAAATTTAATAATATCCCAGAGTGCATAGTATGAACAATGGCTTATTGTCTGCATGTCTAACTTCCGTGAATGTTTAAACCTGTGAATGTTTAAACCTGTTCCGGACAATGTGGATGAGTGGCTTATTTGAAGACTAGACTTTTATCAGTCATGTTGAGTTCTGTTTATAAGTCCTTAAAAAGATCTGGTCCAGTGATATTTCATTGCCTTTCACATTATTCTGAAAATGTCAGAAAGCTTTTACAACATTTCTTTTTCTTTTCGGTTTTGTTATAATATCCAAAAAATTTACCAGACTAACTTATGCTTGTGTATTTTATTTCCGTAACTTACATCTATAAATATTATTATATCTACCTTGTGTATAAACTTGGCTTATTTATGGCTTCCATGTTTATATGGTTAACCTATAATGTATACATACTTATGTCTTGAACTTCAGAATATTAGGGTAATTAACTAAGGTAACAAGCATAATCTAGCTCAGATTTAATTGGCTGTATTGGTGATTTTGATGTTTGAAAATGAATATTATTCTTCATAAACAATGATTTAATATTATTTGGATCTTTGTTTGATACTGGTAATTAATTATGATGACCCAATTTGAATGCTGCATTTTTATACGCCCGTTTGAAAAACAGGTCATAATATGGGAACACCCACGGCGGGCGGATGGCGTTCACAACGGTGTCCGCTCTCTAATTCAAACAGTTTTATTCGGATCCTCACCAAACTTGATAGAAGTGTTTATGGCCATGAGATCTCGGTCAAGGTCGATTACCAGCCCAATCAGTCCAGGCACGTCTGAGTTATGCCCCATGACGCTTTGAAAAATGAATTTTGAAGGGCGTATTTTGTGACCTGGCACTCTTGTTGAGTGATAAAGTATCTTTAAAGACTGATTACTTGAATGAGCATGTTCATCATTTGACACGCCTCACATTGTGGCCGAGTGATTAGGTTGTCCACCTTCGGAGCATGAGATGGAAGGTTCAAACCCCAGTTGAGGTTTGGTTAGAACTCTTGCAGGTACTCTGGTTAATGTTGTGAGTCTCCAGCTAGTTAAATAATGGGTTCCGAAAGCATACCGGTAGATCTCGACAAGGCGCTAGGCAAATAAAAAAGGGATTCTGGAGGTACATGTACTCTGTGCATATAATAGATAGATGTCTCATAAACCCAATGACTACTCCTTTAGTCCTTTTGAGTGGGTCTTTTAAATTAAGATTATTTATTGACATGCTACAAATCAATGTATGATTATTGATTAATCTGTCTTTGTTGTATTATAATTATCTGAGAAATATATGAAAAGAAAAATATGAGATTTTAATGTTGATACCTATCTCAATTAAGTTTTAATGTAATCTTTGATCCAAATGAACCTCTGAGTAAAGGTCAATTTTTTCACTTCTTATGATAAGAGTTATAATGTTTACAGGTGTCAGTCTATATTGAAATATAAGTTAATGTAATTTGTATATTCATGTATTTTGGTTGGAATATTTTTGGATATTTCATTGAGGCATGTTGAATAGTGAACTCTCTACATTAGCAACACCTCTCAGCATGTTAACTTAAGTGTTAGGGATCTTCACCAAGGTATCAAAGTATTATACCTCTGTCTCTATGAGAATATGGTACTGAAATATGCCTTTCTATAGTAAACATGTGTGGAAACCATTATAATTTTTTTCCTGAGACTAAAAAATGTATAAAATCCTTGATCATAGCAAATACATGTACATTGTTTGTGTAGAATTCCACATGTATGTATCTGAGTTTGAATGCTATACTGGTAATTATATTTATGATAGCCACAAAGTTATGACTAATTCATCATGATAATAATAATAGTAATACTTTGAGGCACTGAGTTACAGGATTTGCATGAATTATGAAGTTAACTTGTTGTATTTTTTCTGCTTACAAAACAGGGATGTTTACTACAACTTGGACGCCCTTACCCAACTTTATTTTTTGGCCTGTCAGGCACATTTTTGTTCAAATAAAAAAACTAGCAATCTGACATGTATTTTAGTTCAATATTTATGAAAATTAAATAGAAAAAGAATATTTCCTACCTACCCACTGAAAATTCTCTGAGTATTATGGTTACCATAAACATTTTTTTAAGGATGGACTTATGCCATTGATTGTCTTCAGTTGTTGTACATTTCTGTAAAAAAAAACATGCTACAAATTTATTCTAAGGATAAAACTTTTAAAGAAATACATCTAAAGAAATTGCATTAATTTTCAAAGATACTTTTTTACACCATATTTCAAGTTAACAGTCCTAGTACTCCTACTTGAGTTAATTCATTCAAGCAGACAGTTGACCTATAACCTGAGCTTCTGTGTAATTAAAACTGAATAAATTCAGAGATAAGAAACTGTATAAATGGTTATATATTGTTATTTGTAATGTTTTCTGTGGCCCTTCCTTGGTTTTAAACTTGTTACAGTACCTAAGCTCTCATTAGACAGTAAACACAAAATGAACTACCGATTTGATACTGGATTATAGGACCGACACACATGAAAATATCATTGATAACTTGCCTTCTACCGGTATATATATTGGCAAATTGACTTAAATCTTTACTAAAAATCAAATTAATTTTAAGCTGTGGTTAGTATAATTCTGTAAATTTTACATGACTTTATTAAACTGGAACTTTCTGTCTTCCAAGCTTGTCATGACTGGAACAAAAAAGTTTTCTGATATTTTAAGTGTAATTTATGGACTATCAAGACTAAGAAATGACAGTGCTGACTCAAAGTGTGTTATAAAAATTAACAAATGATATCACTGCTTGACCATTCATTGACCAACGACATTAGGTACACAGGTGATTTGATATAAAACTGTTATGTGAAGATCCTAATAAATGAAGACATTCATTCATTAGCCATGCAACCAGTGGACCCACCATAACAAAAATGATGTTTGATATTAAAAATTTTCCATTGTTTTCCATTCTTATTCTGTATTATTGTTATGGCGTCAGTGATCCTCCTTGAAGACACTATAAATCACATTTATAGTTTTTATACCTGTCTCTGTGTTGATTCATTTATGTGAGGTAATGAGTTGATATTCTACCTCTTACATTCATGATGTTTTAATATCTCCGTTGAATCTTAGTAGGTTATGAGTATGCAGTTGTACATAGAGTAATACTCATCCGCCAGAAATAAGTGAAAAATTGCATCGACAACCCTCATAGGAATATTGTTTCACTAGTTTCACTTTTCTGTTTACCTTTCTAGAGTCAGAGTATCATTTTTGACACAGTCAGTGAATTTATCTGAAAAAAAGAAACATGCAACCTTTTTATCCTCATAACTTTAATCTTTGTGAATCCAAACACTCTGTTTGAAATTTCTTAGATATTTTGTGAAAGTAATCTACTGTTACGTGATGATTTCAGAAAATGTTACGCTGTAGATCATAGATCTGTCTGATTTTGATTGCACTTTTCAAAATATATCGCAGATCTGGTACAAGCAGCGAGCAATAAAAAGAATACCATTGCATGGTGCACGGGCTTCGTTAATTAATGCCAGATGGTTCTGTAACATGTGCTTATTATTTACAATGTTGGCTTACATTTTATACAAAGAGCCTTGAATTATGCGTTATAATTGAAATGTGTATTTCAATATGATATGAAAATTCATAAATGCAGAAATGTATTATAGAAAGTAAAGCTCTGGGTGCTCATTTTATTGATATGGTCAAGGCTTATAATATTATGCTTGGTTTATCTGTTAGAATTAAGTTAGAACCCTGGTAGGGTTACGGGTTTGCTTTATGTAGGTAAATATTATATATGAAGATTTTAGCATCTGCTGTCACATATTTAGTGAGTGGTCAATGCATTGCAAGCAGCCCCCATGATTGCCACTTTAAGCTTAATTAGTCTGGAAATATTTTCAGTATCAGCAAATAGGAAACCAAACAACATATCAATTCACTATAAAATATATGATTGGCTGTTACATTTAACCCACTGCATAATTTAACAGAATTTTAATATAAGACTCTCATTTTGAAGCTTATGGATTTTTTAACACTACCTTGTATTATATCTCTCATTGTATAAAACTAGAAAATGACTTGTTCATTTAATGAAGTATGGGCGGTCATAAATCAACTGGTAAAACACAAAATATACTGATACATAATTATACTTTTTTTTGTAACATGAATTACTTTCTAATCAAAATACAGATGCAGTCTCATTAGTGGCCTAGTTTGTAACAATAAAGATGCTTTAGAATTAACTGTTACCGGGTACCTCATGTAAAATGAGTAATGGGATAAATTATTCAGTAAGCCATACTTCAGTATGGATTTGATTAACAGATAATTTTTGTTAAACTTTGTATATTATTCATACAATATAAGAACTGAAACACTTGAATAGTGCTGCTGCATAGTAGTACCTGTAATACATGTAAGTTTCTCCAGACATTGGATATCTTCAGGTACATTAATGTCTCTCCCTTAGTTTTACCAAGAACACTAGTTTATAATATATCTTTGTATCCTGTGTTGCATCTCATCTGTATTGAAAGCATTAATATGCCAGAAGTTGATAAAACTAGCATCAGTTTAATGTGATTTTAACTAGATACTTGTGTGTTTGTGTCTGTATGTTTACTGGTAAACCTATTTCTCAGTATGTCTGGTCTGCCTATTTGTCTGTTATATAATTGTCCTAATTTCTGTAGAAAAGATTCCTATTCAAATGTGGCCACAAAAAATGAAATTGTGGTGGTCAAGAATTGCCATTCTGTCTTTCTTCGAAAGTTATTTCAATCTAATGATCAATCCCACTCAATTATGCCATACACCATACAATCATGTAGTTGGTCATCTGTAAGCCTTCCCAGTTGGGAGAACATGTCAGTCTACGGACCTTTGGTTTATGTGTTCAAAGCATGGAAGCTAGGGCGTTTGTTCTGGCCATGACGATTTGGGAGAAGATGATTTGTCCTCCATTTCTAATCCATATGAAGAAGTTTTGGTTAACATTATATGGTTGTGTAACCTTGCTAGCCTCTTTCCAAAGGGTATTAAGGGACTTTTTCATGTTTGAAACATTTGTCAGTGAACGATGATTGGGACAGTATGATTGGCCTTTGGAGTTAGCAATGAAGCTTCTCATATTACTTATTAGGCCAAAAGGTATAACCTGTGAGTTTATCAGGATGCTTATGAGAAAAGTTATCCAAGCATTATCTGAACTCTTGACACCTTTGGTATAAAAAACAATTTTGATGGGTTGGTTTGCCAAAGATTTAGCAATAATTACCTTAAGTGATTGATTAACCTATACTAAGTCTAACTGCATTTGTATTGTTGTGTGCACTGCTTTTGTGTCAATTTTACCTTTCAATGATCATCCACAAAATTGTTCTTCTTAAGATTTAGACATAAAAATTACCTACAATGTAGCATGATTTTATTATAAATTGATAACAGTTTTGTATCAGCTTTACTGAAAACATGTTATTGTACTACCATATGGATCATTTTGAACTGACAATCTGGTTATCTATGTTCATGTATAATATTATATCTGAATTGAAGATTTTAGGTACCATTCTATCTTCCTCTCTTTCCTGATATCATCTAGGTGATGTTGTTGTGTTAATGTATTATATTGCTGAAGGGGAAATCTTTGCTAATTGAACATTGTAATAGCTTTTTGTTTGATCATTAAAGCAATGTTGAATCATTCATTTGTATCTTCTTTTTTATATTATCTGATGTTTGTGGCTGTAACATGCTTTACTCCTTTATATGATTTATTTGTTGTTCATTGACTGAGAACTTGATGATGAATAAACTTATAAAGATACTGTTTATTGTGGTCCCTTTAAACTGTTGGCATGTAACTTGTAAGTTGTTGCTGTAGAAAAGCAAGACACCCCACCACCTGAGGACTTATAAATGCAGTGAGCAATGTACCATCCCTGGGAATGCATCACTACCATTGGTTATTATTGCTGTTTGTCCTATTTATATGATTATTGAAGGAATTATCAAATGACTCCATGGCCAAAGACAGTCCACTCCTGCAGAAACCACACAGTGACACTACATTATATCTTCTAAGTATGTCTTTTGGCAACTGAGGCCACATTGATATTAATATGACCACTCATTTTTTGGATTGATTTTCAACGTTTACTTTATTGTTCAACTTGAAAGAATTGTGACCAGTCCTCATTTTTAGGAGCCTTTTATTTCAATCTTAAAGATGGTACAATTGTATCAGTAACAAGGTTTTACTGGCTAGCTACGGAACAATAATCACTTCTCATGATTCAAATGTCCTAACGGCAAGCTTTCTTTCACTTTAATTGAAATATTTATTATATTATCATCAAACACCCATTGAATTAATTTATGTTTTCACCACAATACACCATGACAAACGCATGTGTGTTTCAATCATGTACCAGTATCTGTGACAAAAACTTCCTTGTTTTTCTGAGAATAGTGATTTCTGTTCATGTATATCCCAACACTTGCTCCTAATCCTATCCCTGTTTATTGGGATAAAAACTTCCTCACAGTCACATAACTTTCATTGTTAAGATATATATCCATTGATAACTTTTTATCCATCCAGCAATTGAATACTGAGATGTACAAAGTTTCAGACCACATTTGTAATTTTGACATACTGAGGAATGAATCGTCTATTGTACCATGAATCTGGTCACAAAGGTTGTACAGTTCACCAGGGACTTGGTACCGGTATGTATAATCCCTGTTTCCACTCTACAAGTGACTCAAATGGGAACCAATTTTATATAGATTCTTCACACTTTAAGTTTTTAGTAATTTATAGATGTCTGACCTTAACAAGATAAGACAGCGACATGGAATACCTGTATATCTTTACTTTTGAATTTTTTCAAAGATATACTGAATGTCAACCAAACTTTCACAGAATTATTGCCAAGTTTGTGAGCTCATTATTTCCTGGTTTTTGCAATTTTTGTTTCTATCATATTCCTCCTGCATTTCTCATGGGATTTCAATCAAACTTTGCAGAAATTGTCACCAAGTACCCTAGTACATGTACATAATATGTTTTGTGAATAGACCATTTTTAGCAGATTTTGTTACTGGTTTTGTTACATTCCTGTTACCTAATTGTTCTTTTATTTATTGGAAAAAATGCCAATTAGGTATACATGTACATGTGCTTGTTCAAAGCAATTATAGTACTTAAGTTCCAAGGGTCTGAGAAATGAATTTTAGTCAAAGTTTTAATTTTAATTGCATTTACTTTTACATTAATTACTCATATTCTCAAAGATTTACATATATTTCATGACAAGTTAAAGTGTCATTTCATTTTCAAAATTCAGCAAGGTTATTTACTACACTCTATAGATTAGAGGAGGCATGTTTCATTAACCTCTCATTATTGACACTGTTTAAATCTGTGAATGTAAAATTTCATTTAAAAAAAAGTTTTTTTCCTATGCAAAGGATTTTATTCATGCTAAGAAGATTGTTACTCAGTCTTTTCTTTTATGCTTCATTTTAAGAAAATTATTGTAATTATGCAATAAAATATGTTAAATTTTGTATGTACTAAATCTTTTGATGCTATGAGAAATGAAATAATTCTTACCAGTATTAATAAATGATAATGATAATTAATCTGCATAGTCTAGCTGAACTTAATTGTTTGAAAATATCAAATTTCATTCATGTTTCCTACCATTCCAAAGATATAACATTGTTATATTTGTACTAAACCTTCATTTGAAGTTGTCAAAATCAAATGTTACCCAGTAAGTTAGAATTTATGTAAAATTGTATTTACCTTAAATTGTGTTCTTACCACTACCAAACAGTATGCCTTTTTCACTAGGACTAAAGTGAACATGATTTGAAAAACAATCTTCGCAATCTTACTGGGGTTTCATTTATGCCTTGGATGCTATAGACATGCTCTTCACAAACTGATATAAAAATGCTGGTATTTATGATGGAATAATTGATTTCACACTGTGATAAAATGAAGCCAAATCTATACCATTCATACAGTGCTTGTAGTACCTATCGGTAGTTTTCTTACAACTACACTGAGTCATGTTAGTGATTTTCTGTCTTGAAACAATAGTTTGATGTGTATTAGCAATCGGCAAAACATTTGCCTTTGGCCTTAACAATTGCAATAACTTATGGCAAATGACTTGCTACAATTTTATGCACCCTTAGAAGAAAAGGGGGTATATTGCTTTGCACATGTAGGTCAGTCAGTTGGTTATTCCGTCCGTCCATAACCAATCTTTGTCCGGGCAATGACTAGATAACTATTTGGCCTAAGCTCCTCAGATTTCGTTGGGAGGTTGGTCATCACATGTAGATGCCCCCTATTGTTTTTTTAGGTCGTTAGGTCAAAGGTCAATGTCTTTTACCATGTATTAACTATTATCTGTGACGTCTTCTTTAGTTGTGAATGCAGATGTTAACCAGTGTGGAGTTCTAGTTTAGGAGGTCTTGAGATTAGTAAATCTTGTCACCAATAAGAGTCTTCCTTTTCTCTGAATTTACAGACTCACTGGTTCTCATAACCCTTTCATAAAGTACAATATAAGCCAGGTTGACTTGCTCTCTCTATTTTTCTGTATAATACTAGAAAGTAGAAAAGACAGAATGGTTTTCCACCTTTCAATAAGGTATATAACCTAAGACTAAGAGCAACTGTAAATCTCTACCCGTCTGTAAAATACAACATACATGTACATTGTACAACCAGGACTAGTTCTTTGTGATTCTGTAAAATGCAACATAAGACAGACTGTAGAACTTAAGACATTGGCTGGTACTCTACCCTTCCATAAAATACAACAAAAGATAGACTGGTTCTCCACCTTTCCATAAAAAACACAATTATGTACAAATCTTGTTTAAAGATACCGATAATCAATGAAATAAAAAAAAATGATTAGAGAGGTATTAGATTATTATGATCGTATACAGAACCTTAATTTTTGAACCCGGAACATATTGTTTTAAAAATGAGTTGTTGTTAAGTGTAATCTTAACTGTGACAAGATAAAAACAAAATACTGTTAGATGATAATGTTTGTGTTCATATCATATGTGGAATAGAGAGACAGGAACAAAAATAAGATATCAAATGTTATGTTTCAGAATCAACTTTATTTTGTGATAAAACCAATGGGTTCAACCGTTGAATTGCTATGAGTAACAATTAACATATAATTTTCCCTGTTAATTGTTTAACATTGATTGTGATTGGTCTTACTTTATGATTCATTGAATGTGCAGATTTTCCCTAAGAAATGAGGAAGATGCTTGCCACTGGTAAAAAGGAAAAAAAACACACGAAACTAGCAAATTTTGGGAAAATTCATTATGCAAGTAGGGGAAATATTTTTTTTGTTGTCACTTTCTTTATAAAAGAACAGTAATGTATTTCTCAGATTTTTCACTATGCCCAATACTCCAGTTAAACTTGACTCTGCAGACTGGGAGGATTCATAGCCCATTTAAACCCCACTCAGGTGGTATTGACTAAGTAATGTATGCCACGCCTTTTATAAGGTGAAGAGAGGGCAAGTGTGCTCTTTATACTGGAGATAAATTTGCTTCCTATGAAACTGAAGATGAAAAATTAATATACTAGTAGAATCAATATATATACCACACTATTAATTAGTACTTTAGTACTGATACTGATAAGTGCATGTAATGTACCTATGACCATATTTTTAGAACATTGAAACTTAATTTCTTCTGACCTAGCTGTTGCAAAAAGCATTTAACTTTAAGTGTTAACTAAACAAGGAGCTATTAAGTGTTTATTGTTTCCAAAGAGAAATTGCCAAAGGTTTTGGATGTGTTGCATCTATTTCTTATTTGATTTTCTTTTTCTATCATTTATACTTCGAATAAATTTGAAACATGCCCAACTATATGGAACGTTTAACATATACCAGCCATAAAGTTGGTACATTCCTACATTGGAGAAATCAGAACAGTCCTGTACTCAACACTAACGCTACATCTTATTACAACTTTGAAATGTTATTAAACCTTAAAATACATGATATGGTGTCAAATAAAGCTGTCATCTTAAAAGTCATGTTTCGTTTGAATTCACAAAATGTAGTTTCGTATGTTTTCTGTGTGATGCTCATTAAAATAAACATGTGAGACTCGATACATGTATACAGTGTAACTTCTGATTATGGAACACACGCACATGGGACCGGTAGAAAATTCTTTTTCGGAACTTTCCCGCTTTTAGTAGTTTTCAGTGTATGAACATGTGCAAGTGTTTTTATGTATGTTTGAACCATTTTAGTACTGTTGTATGTGAACATAAACCATATAGACTCACAAATTATATTGATATTATTATTGGTCTCTTAAAATTACTCTCTAATCCTTTGATATTTATTCAGTGTAAATTTATCACTTACCAAAGTGATTATAAGTCAATATAATACCTCATAACATACCATTTGGTGTCTTAATTTCATAACTCTTGTTACTGTGTCAAACTTAGAAATTATGGCAATTTGTAACATGGATATAAAATTTATTATCTATTGCAATGTGAACCTAATTACTGGTAGTATTTAGCACAGTGTCCTGTTAATGATATGGCAATTAGATTTAATCATCGCAAGTGTTTTTAACTTACACATTGAAATAATCTGCTTTATATATATCACTTTATTGTAAAATACTGCTCTTACTATTTGCAAGATTATCATGTCCACACACAGTGACATATTTTTTGTGTTTTAATTAATATAATATATAATATTATGCCCTACTTCAGTTGAGGAAATGTGGTTCTTATAATGGATGTCAAAATAAAATACTAACCACTAAGTTTTAGGCTAGCATTATGACCCTTAAAGGGTCAGACCCTTTGCTGTATAATATATTACATTGTAAGATTTTTGGAAGTAAATTAATTACAGGCATGCAAGAAATGTCCTAAAATCCTCTTACAGCTGTTTGAATTTGAGAGTAGGGAAGTTTAAAAATTGGAACAATACCAGGTATGAGAGACTTGTTAAATTTTTGAGTTTCAATTTCTGGAGGTTTTGGTAACCAGAAGTTACTCATGATCTTGTCTTAAAGTTACTGTGGTGTGTTAAATTTCCCTCTGGGTTTGGTCATGAATCATATCTAGCAGGGAAGAAATGTACACAACCTTCAAGTATAGTAATTGTGACTGTCCTTAATATGAACAACTCCCATTAATTAAGTCACATGTGAAAAATGAAAATGGTATTAACATTCATAAATAATAACTTCAAACAGACTTTCTTCATGTTGTGTTATGTCCATACTGAAATGAATGTGATATGAAATTGAAGTTGACATCTATTAGTATACATGATGATGAAAATGTTTGGTTAGTGTTAATTTATAACTCGTTATTACAATCAGTGTTTGAGGCAAAATAGTTACAGTTAATATTTAAAGGGGCATACCCTACAACTTGGTTCATCTAGAATCAAGGCAAAATGATGATAAATGAGAAGCTTGTAAAGAAAAAAGCCGACACAGAAAGTTTCAGCCAAAAATTCGTCCAATTAAAAATAAAATCACAAAAAATATTAGTTTCCCATATAAGATCGGAAACTCTTTGGAATTTGTTGTACAATTTTTGGGTGGAAGTGATTTATTATTCATAGCTATGATTTTTGCAGCTAGCACCTAAACTAGTCATTTTATGACCCAAGTTCTTCTTGCAATTATCCATCATATATTGTTTTACATGTACATCTAACACATTTTTACACTTTCACAGAATGTTTGTCAGTTGTAGGGAATGCCCCTTTAAAGTAATCTGGTCTGTTTACTTTTACTTTGTCATAATTGCAAGAATTCAACTCGGAGGTTCTGTCCGTCATTGTATGTTCAAATTACAATGCTACTGTTTTTCATGTGCAATTTGTACATTATTCTTTTCCATAGCCTTTAATTCTAAGAAATAAGCCTGTTTTTTGCCAGGTTGATGTAGTCACTTTTACAATAGGTTATCTAATTTAGTGAGTGGAAATGATAGGCATTTACATGCATCATATGCATGTATAACACTTAACAGTTTCAGATCCACAGATGCCAATTTAGAAAGCAATGATTTTAATTATACTTTTGTTCCTATTGAAATGATTTATGAAGTACAGTCAAACCTGTGTTAGCGACCACCTCTGAATAAAGGCCTCCCTGGTGTGAACAAAGGCCATTCTGTTCAAACTGTCATTCATTTATTGAACAAAATATCCTCCAAATAAAGGTGACCTGTCAATAAAGGCTACTTATGTCTTTCCTAAGGTTGGCCTCCATGTATGATCACAGGTTTGACTGTACAGTGCAACCTCCCTACAACAGCCACCAATGGGAAGGACAAAAAATAGCTGTTGTAATAAGGCGACTGTTGCTGAGATAGTGAAAATAGAGTAAAATGTTAATCTTGGTTGCTATTATACTGGCTGTAACAGGGAGGTAGGTGGCTGTTGTTCGGAGGTGACCATTCATGGAGGTTACACTGTATAAAATTTAAGATATTCTGATTTTTTTATGGAAAAAATATGAGCCATTTATTTATCAATGTATTTCTCTATATTTTCAGACTGGTTCAAGGCTGTACAAGGTTTGATGTCATGTGCTCTTGCTAGTACACTTCTCGCTTTAATCATTGGACTGTTCTCATTGTGTTGTCACTGTCGAGGGTGTAACCCAAATATGGCTGCCGGTGCTTTCGCTAATCTTACATGTAAGTTTTCATATAATTTTTTTTCGGCAATTATATCTGAGCAAATATTCTAATATTGAAGAGTACTTGACCATATATTTATGTAGTTTGTCAAGCATATATAGACTATTAACATGTCAGATGCAGGAAGTACATGTAGATTCATTTAAAGTTTTTCATCCCCTTCTGGATAGATCTGGTACTAGTTTAACTTGAAACTCTTCATATTGAAAAATCTTGAAACCAGGGACTCAGTCCAAGGGCTTAAATGGTTCCTGAATAATATGAAGCAAAAAGTTTTTTAAAAAAGTGTTGGTTATATTTGTTGGTGTTTGTATCAATGTGAGTCTTGTCAAGGGTAATCAACACTGGAATCATTAATCCAAATTATATTAGACTCACTTAATCATTTTATAAAACTACCGGTAATTAATTAGCAATTGCGTTGTTGAAAATAGATTGTGTATAGAATTATACAGTAACTTCTGTGTCTGTGTTTGTTATCCAAGATAATTATAAATATTTATATCATGGCAACAATCATGTCTTGCACACAATGTACCAATGTATCTTGTTTGCGTGCCAACATTTTCTCCTGGACTGTTTGTAAACAGATTTCTAAGATCAGATGCAGTTGTTACTACATGAAGTTTCTTACGGAATTTTGTTTGAGTGAGATAAAATTCAAAGTCGAGAAATTCATCAACATGTTAAATAAATTTGTTACAGATTTCATGTAAAATGGGATTTGCCAGCCCGAAGATTAAAGTTGAATAAAATTTGAATAAGGCAGATCATATGAGGTGTTTCATTATTGTTACAGTGTAGACCCATAGCTTTTCATAGCACTTTTCATACAGTGTAACACTATGTCACTAAGGAGGTAACTCATAGCAGACAGTTTGAAAATGTCCCAAATACATGTATCTAGTAATCTACCTTCTGTACATTGCCATAGATCATTAAAATCCTCTCAGAATTTAGGACTTTATTTCTTCATATAATTTATTGAATTTTTTTCTATTTCAGTTATACTGTTAGCTATTTCTGTGTGCTTATTTGGGGCCAAAGCTCATATTGATAATAAAGCCACAGTTCTTCAAGATCAGGGTGAAACTCTTCCAATATTTGGGTGGAGCTTCTGGGTAGCAGTGGGCGGATCCATCATGTCTCTTATATCATCATTGCTTTACTTCTGTGTTGGACGCAAGGATGACTATTATATGTAAAATGAAGTGCACATATAATAATCTTAACTTACACTTATTTATAAAACTGTGTTGATAAAACATTCATTTTATTTTCAAAGGCTTCAAATTTTCCCATGCTGATTACAAATGAACATATTTTATTCATATATTTACATGCCATGATTTACACACAAAAATATGACAGATTCCTCAATCCTGATGCTAAATATGACTCAAAACAAATCATTTTCAATGTTATCTCAGAATTTTTGTCTTAAATATTAAAAATTCAATACAAGTTCAATATTTAAGGTTGATCTTGAAACTGAGGAATATTACATAGGCAAGAGGGTAATAAAACTTGATCTCAGTCCACTAAAAATACTTAAAATTTTGTCTATCTTTTGATGGTCTAATCTCATAAAAAAGCTCATTGATTGAACTCTTCATTTGATAAATGAAGCTATTTTTGAGATCAGAGCTCATTTTTTTATAAAGCTCATTTTTAAAAACCTGAGCTCAAGCGTTTTACTATCATGAACTTTGTCTTTTATAGATAATCCTCAGTTCTGATTGTTTTAGTGTATAGGGAAAGTAATATTACATGAATAGATTTGTGAAACTTCGTTTAATACTATGATGTGTTTAAATAAGATGTTTATTCTAACTTCTAAGCCTTGTGTTGTGAAAAAAATGATTAATCATAAATATTTAACATTAAAGAACTTTATGTTTCACAAAACTGAAACAATGTGTTGTGTATGAAAAAGAATATAGATATTTATCCTATCAGAGATTCTTATTGAAATAATTAATATTACTCATAGTTAAATTATATTGTGATTTAATAGATAGAAAAAAGGCTGTATTATACATTTAATGAAATGTTTTGTGCATGTTTTCTCTGTTGTGTTGTACTAAATGCTTATAAATTATATATGATCTGATGCCAGTTAAGGGTTATAGGGGTCAGCTGGGCCTGCATGTCATATAAGCTTGTCTTCTAAATTTTGATGCTGTGCTTTTTAATGGTATGATAAATTTTTAATTTTGCAAAACATATTTTAGTTACAATTGCATTATATAAGGCATAAGGCAAGTATATAAGTTAGATGTATTGATGGATACATCATTAGCATACCTAAATGTTTAGGCAAGAGATTGTAAAGCCAAGCAGGGGGTTCATTGAAAAAAAGTGGGTGACTTCATTGCTAAATTAACAATTCCAAAGTTTATCATAACTTTAGAAAATGTAAATTTTTATCTAGAACATTGCCCCTTGGGTACCAATCATAGTAAAAGATGGTTTCAAGCTTTGGTTTTGTTACAACCTGGATTGTATGTGTATGAATGCAGGTTCTTTTGATTCTTTTGATCTTTGAAATAGATATTAATTTGATGTGATTCAATTGAGTTTCTTTATATATATAATTTTTTTTGTTAAGTTATTGCTGTGTATATATGCAAACATTTATTACACTCTCCATGAAAATTGTCTTTTTATCAGCATTTTAAAAGCAGGGAATGTTTTAAAACTTATGTCATCTGGTAACTATGTATTGACAACGAACTTTAGAAAACAAAGCCATAATTTTAGCGAAATTTTTTCATATACAGTGTATTTATATTTTATCTATAAGTAATAGAAAGATGTAGAGTCTTCATGTATGATATAGGATTATATGGTTACAATTTATGTTAAAACTGAAAATGTAAGAAATAAAAAAAAATCATTTTCTAGTACTGAACAAAATTACTTGTAAACTAATTTATTATTTTACTAGACAGGAAATTCTATAGACTCATTTTGATTGATCATTTTATATCATTAAAACTAATGTATTTTTTTATCTTTTTATACAATTAAGACTTGGTACTGAATGTATGTTTATGCTGTCATCTTTTTCTTGTGTCTATGATTGTATCTATGATGCTGCTGGACTTTTTAGTGTACACTATATTTAAGTGTCGTACATTTTACTGCATGGTCTAGGGTATTTTTGTACTTTTTTACTCGTACATGTTTATATTAAGTGTAAGATTAAATATTGTACAAATATTTTGATAAATTTTATTTGTTGTCAATAATTTGTCTTTACATGTTTAAATAAGACCATCCTTAAAAATAGTTTGTTTGCAGTAATGCTACCTACTCACAAAAAAGGTCCCTGTCCAACTTGTTTTGGCCTATCTGTTAAAAAAAAATTAAATAAAAAAATAGCATTCTGACATGTATTTTGGGTTCAATATAAAATTAAATTGTTAAAATAAAAAATATTTCCTACCTACCCACTGAAATTCTCTGGGTATAGGGTCACCACAAACAAACATTTTTTAAGGATGGCCTAAGGTAGGACTGATTGAGGAAAAAACATTTCAGTGGATATTGTTTCAACAGTTCGATGGTAGTGAACTGTAAAAAAATGTGGTAATTAGTATGGTATTGTAGCAAAGAATATAAGAATCTTTTGTACATTTATTTCAATGAACATTTTTTCAAAATATCCCAAACCTTATAGATTTCATTCTCAATTCAATATTGTGTACATTTATAGAGAAAAAAGAGGTATTACAGGAGGAAATAATTATTGGTCTTAAGTAAGTGTTAAGGAATTATTTCTGAAGTCTTTTATGGTATGAATATAAAGCTATATAAAAACGTCCGATAGTTTTGATTAAGTCGGGTTTACTGGCTAGTTTCTGGTCGGATATGATAACTTGATAGAAAAATAATGTTGTTTTTTTCTGTGCAATATACACTCCTTTATTGGTTGATTCATATTTAAATGTTTTGTACATATTTTTGTATTGTCATACAGCCATACCTGAGGCACTAATAATTGATTTCAATAATATGGCATTGATTACATAGTTTTCCTTCTTTTACGGTATTGTGGAAAAAAGTCAAGGTTTCGGTCATTTTTTGGATGTTCCGTGTTCTTACATAGCACTAGATTACTGGCCTAGGTGTAGCATTTTAATCTTGACTTTCTAATTTCTAAGTCTTTGTCATGATTGAAATGGCTGTCAATATTATAGTGCTTGTGATTTCATTATTGTTTGTCAGAATTGTCTGGCATAGTTTTGTATATACAAATGTAGTCATTTACCTTCATCATCTTCTTGATGGTTTCATATAAATCAACAAAGCATATTCTTCTCCCATTTTGGTGCTAATAATTAACATTACACAGCATTTCATTTCTCTTTTCCTCAGTTTAATGTTGGAATTGTAGAACGACGTATATATCAAAGTTTGCCTGTCCTACATTCTTTATTATGTCACAAAATCATGTCAATCATCACAATTTGTCTGACCTGAATTAAAAGGAATCTCGTAATCTTCAAAATTTGTGCAATATGTTTCCATCTATGATATGATGAATTAAGATATTGACTTGATACATGGAGATGTGTAGTGTTACTGCAAGCAGCATCCATTTACAGGATACTGGTTTAAATATTGCAGGGACAGACACAAACATGTTCCCTTTATTGACAGGTGGCCTTTATTTAGGAGGTAATTTTGTTAATGAGGGTTTTTAAAAGAATGGCCTTAATTTTGAGGTGGGTGCTAACACAGGTTTGACACTATCTTCAGAGTATTAAATGTTTAATATGTATCTTACCGGTATTTCATATTCATAATGTCCGAAGCATATTTTCATTGTACTACTGGTTTCCATGGTAACTGGGTATTGATTTGAAGTATTTTTCTAAGAATTCCATTTTTAAGGCCGTAAAGGTCTGTAAAGACAGGGACTTCAAACTATTTCAACTAGAAGTGCCTCTACAGTTAGCATCAGGGACTCTTAGGGGTCACACTAAAACCCCTAAATTTTCTACCATAGTTTGTGCCATACTGTGTAAGATTTGACATTGAAATATTAACACTGTATAAACCATGCACACTTCATTAAGGATTATTTTTTTATCCAATGCACTTCCTGCTTTGCTTTGTAAAGATGTATTTACCCTTGTAAATATTTTTTATTACTGTATAGATGCCATATGTATAAATAATTTAAGTAGGTGACTTAAAATTCTGCTTCAAACTCAAGCATTTAAATACAGTACAACAACCTCTGCAGAGCAACACCTTGTGGGAGCCCAAATATTGACCGTTGTTTAGAGGTTGTTGCTCTACAGAGGTTTAATTTATAGTTAATAACAGCTTACAGATATTTTGAAGGTGTTGTTATAGAGAGGTTGTTGCTCTACAGAGGGCCGCTCTGGAGAGGTTTTACTGTAGTTGTTGCTTTTCATATAATTTCTGTTAAATATAGTCAAACCTGTCTATAAGCAAGTGTTTTTTAAAAGAGGCGATTTTTATTCAGAAACTAAATTGAACAACTAATGTTTGAATTAGAAACTGGAATACTGGTCTCTATAGACAGGTGGACTCTATTGTCTTTAGCAAGGTTTCAGTAATTACTAGTTTTATTAATGCCACTATGCATGTTAGTTACTTTCTCCTTACTTTCAGTTCAAAGTCAATTTTTAAATTTGCTGAATTTGTATATCATCTGTCTGGATTTAGTTCTCTCTTGCCTTGATTTTCTAGTCATATGCATGTACCTTTTTGTGACATTTAATCCTTCATTGTCTCAACTTTATAATGAATTTTGACATATTTTATATATTGTGCCATGTACAAACTATTATACCGCCAAAATTTTGTCAGGTAAAATATTAGAATCATTTGGTTAAATAAGGTTAAACTATAATTATGTATACACTTTTTTGACATCCAGTTGATTTAATATTAAATTCAGTGATATGTTTATGATTAAGGAAAGTTTTTAAAACATGTTCTGCAAATTATGTCAGGTACATGTAAGCTGTTCTTTAATTTCAGTGTTATATTTGACAAAATCATGTTTCGTGACCTAAAAAATGTATGTTCTGAAATATATATGAGCTTTTGAGGAGAACAAATTTGAAACACATTCTATGGCTTTTACAGTTGCACACTTTCTAAACCTCTGTGACTGTAGAGTTTACATTGCATACAGTTTACAAGTAAAATAGTTTGTCACATTTATTTATTTATTCATCCATAGGGTATTAATAGTAAATATCACTTCATTTTACGGTATGTTACGACCCAATAGTTCTGAAGTTAATGACATAATTTTGTATGTGAGTTAATTTTTATGCTGCAGGATAAAGCGTCTTTTAACCATTGATTTGGATAGTGATTTCAGTCTTATTTCATACTCTTTTTATGTAAGTTTCAATCATTTTGTAAGCAATTTATTTGATACATAATATTTGAGAAATAATGAGTTGATGATCAAATGTTCACTTTCAATTCATATATGAAATTATGAAAGATGTTAATATATGGATTGCATCAAATTCTATAAATATGTATCAAATTTCTTTACTTCTTCAGTAGTAAAAACTCGCCTATCGTATACTGTAATAATTGTCAAGTTTGTTGAACTCAAATATGTTGAATTATGACAACTTAACTCGACCATGCGCTTAATTTACATATACAAATTTAAATCTTCACATAATGATAAGGAATTTCATCATTTTATGTCACAAATTGGTAAAATTTGTTTCATTTTTTTTTTGGGGGGGGGGGGGTGAAGAACCTAGGAGAGTTCTAATTCATATGTCACAAAACTTCAATTTTCTGTTACATACTTTTTTTTGCCACTAGTTGAAATGTACAAGTTCTATGTATTTTAACGAATTGTTTTTGTTCTTTTTAATATTAAATGGAATATTATGGAATGCACTGTAAATACTTGTTTTTCTTTTGGTCAATAGTATCATTTAGTCAAGTACATTTTTTCAGTTCTAAATGCTGGCATATTTATGTCTTTATTTTCATATTAACTGCTTTTTTATGTTTTTATCTATGTATGTATATACATCAGTTATAGAGGCCTGATATTGAAATATACTCTTATGTTCTAGTATGTCTGTCTGTCTACTTTGTAACAATACTCTTAAAACTGTCAAATGAAGATGAAAATACTTATACGTAGTTGTTCATATATAAATACCATACTTGTATAATAAACTGGTTTTGGTAGAAAAAAGTGGTGTGTCTTATCTTTTATTCAGGGGCGTGATTTTTCATTTGGTTGATCAAGGGAGTCATTTTTGTGAGATATATAAATCTTTGAGAAAATCTGTGGGGTGTACTGAAATACTTGTTGAAAAAATGTTGATGAATTGCAATTGCCAGTAGAGCAAGAAGTGTTTGTGAAACATGGATGCCCCCTAAAGGTCAACTGGATAATAAGACCATGACCTAAAAATCATTATGGGTCATATGCATGTATGTGATGACCAACCCTCCCACCAAACCTAAGGAACTTAGGCCAAATCCTTCTCCAGCTTGGTTGGACAAGGTTTGGTTACGGACGGACCAACTGGCATGGGCAAGCTATATACCCCCCTTTTCTTAGAAAAGGTTCTCTGTCCAATTAGTTTATTAGTACTTTTTGATTATATTCAGCTCAGGGACCAAAGCTTTCCCCTGCTGATCTATGGCTGAACACACCCTTGATCAATATCCCCCTTCTTTGGACAAAAAAAGCTTTTTACTAAGACCTGTCCCTGAGGTTATAAAACTTGAAAACAGTTTCTGAAATCTCAATAACATTCTCAAAGTATAAAGATTGAAGGAATAGAGCTGATTAATGTTTAAATACATATTCAGACCAATTATGCTGTCACACTATTGCATCAATGACATTATTTTCTTATCATAATCAACTCGGAAACATTAAAGGCCAATCTCGTACACCTAAGTAAAGTTTAATTACCTCTGGTCCTGGTCATTAATCAAAACACTGCATAGTTGTCTTTTTGTTGATATTCCAAAGTTTAAATGCTTTTTTATGGAGTAAAACCTCAATAAAAAGGCCACATTTGGGACAAAAATCTTCTCAACATTGGAGTGGTCTGTTTATTAAGTTGAAATACATGCACAGGGAAAATAAAGAATTTTTGTCTTAAAAATTAGATCAATCAGTTAGCCAGTGAGGTTTTCATTGTGTGTGAGAAAATGGATACAGAGTTGTACAACAGAATATTCTTTCATTTGAAAGAATGTGGAATAAGAGTATTACCTCATATGGAAGTCAACATTTTAACCAGTTTGGATGTATATTTATTTCAAAAATGTGCACTCGTATACATGTATTGTGGTACTGAATGTGTTTATCAGACAATGTTATTAAGCCAAGACAGTCAAATTTGTGTAAAAGGCCACTTCCAAATAAAGGCCATTTCTTAAAAACCGTCCCTGACCATTTCAAGCAAAATGACCTCTGAATAAGTGAAACCTGTCAATAAAGACCACATTTTGACTTCCCAATGATGTCCATTGTCCATAGGTTTGACTAAAGTTCGTAATTTATTTTAGATTTTAAGCAAAGTTGATCAACAAGATGAGGTAGTATAGTGCAATTTTTCAATCAGCAATGTTATTGTATACATGGAAGATCCCATTTGTAAATGTTTAGATAACACAAATACTATTGTGATATGTCAAAATGTTATGTATGTACCTGCCACCTTATCCAATACACCATGACTCTGGTTCACGTGAAATACACTACTACGGATTTAAAATGATTTCGGTAATCAATTTACAGTGATTACCTTTACAATGGTATTGTCCAATATTCGACCCTGACTATAAGAAAATTGAACATAAATAAAAACACAGGATAGCTATTTAACGTGGCTGACAAGAATACACCTATACGGCAAAAGTAGGTTATCTCCCCTGAATCTGGACTAGGGAATAGGGAGTTGTCTCCCTTTTCTTGAACTTAATTAAACAAAGCCCTGTTGTCTGTCAGTACATTCTACAACATGGAACGGGAACCAGTTTATTCTCCAAACTAAATAATAAGTCAACAGTGTTTGTTCATTTATAGAACTTCTTTATAGATCGTACAAATGTGTAACACAAGCATTACACTGGTACAATGTGAACCAGTACCAGTAAATAATGTATAATATAAATTAACTGATTATATACATTTATAAGTTAACAAGATTGGTATGTACTTGCTGGCTAACAAATAAACATTTTAGCCATACTGTTCCACTTTTTTTTTCAAATACATGTATGTTCACACAGTGTGCGTACTGACTTAGCACTAAAATTCCCCGATTTTCCTAGAAAAAGTTGATTTTCCATTACTTTTCCAGGTCTGTACGCACCCTGTGTACAACAGCTGCTATAAGATATTGTGATCCTTCATTTCATTAATTATCCTCCATATCAAGCTTTTTGTGACCGGTAAACAATATCTAAGCTGTTTCAGGAAATTAAATTTTCAGTACAATTTATTTCCTCATTTAAAAACACAACCAATTTTCTATTCGAATCAGAAATTATTTGTTCATTTGTTGAAAAATAATCAACCAAGAAACAAGTCATTAACAACATTAAATAGCTAACAGCAAATCAAAGTTCAACAAACCTATGCAGGGCTCGACAAATCCACTCGTCCGCTCATATTTACAAGTACAAATAGACTCGGGACAAGTTGAAATTACTGTAGAACTAGTTTAATTTCTTAGCCTGTTGTCCAGCAGGACCAGTAGCCGCCCGGAATAAAATTTGTCGAGCCCTGCTGTAAACAAAGGCTAGCATAGATATAGAAGCAACAGATAAGAAGTTTTTTATACATTGTTGGATCTATATAGGTTCATCTAGTTTGCTATAACAATAAATGCTTAAAGTAAGTCTGTTACATATAGTTGTCTTTTAACCGAGTTTTGAATGAAATATGTCCATACAAGTTATATGCGCCTGTCTAAAACGTTGGCATCTGATTGGTTGCCTTTCAAGTTGGTCTTAGAAATGGCCAATGGAACAACTTAATTTTGGGTCTGGTCAAAAATTTCAATTTTGTTAATTCAACTGAAGAGTTTAGTTCTAAGTATACACTGGTAGTTGGTATCATGACGACGCCATATTTAGAAGCTGTTGACAACTTTTAATCCTTTCATCCACAGCTATAATCACACATCTGTAAATAAAACAAATGTCAGTATTATCATATGAATTAATGGCAACTAGGAATCATGAAAACACTTGACGTTTTTAAAACATAATGCCTCCTTAGGGTGACCTTTGACCAACTGACCTGGAAATGCAACATGTGAAGTATGCAGACAGTAGTTGAAGTGTTTGGTACAAACGATCAGACAAACAGACACGTGAAAAAACAATATGCACCCGATCTGTCAATATGGGGGGGAGGGGCATAAAAAGGAGGCTAAAGATACTACATCACGACTCACAAACTAGCAGGTTCATAATTTAAATGTAAGAATACAGTTGATCCCTGATTATTTATAATATCACCAGGTGATGAGGAAATTGGCTGTCAAATAATTGATGCTCAACTGTATAATATAATTATAGTACAACCTCTCCAAAGCAACACCCTTTGGTAGTAGCAAAATTATGTTGTTGTTGAGAGGTTATTGCCCTAGAGAGGTTAAATTAATAGTTAAAAGCTTTGGGAAAAATCATGCTGTTGTTTAAGGGGGGTTGCTGCTCAAGAGTCACTCTTGAGAGGTTGTACTGTAAATCAAATGCATGAACGTGAACATCACACATCAATCTATAACATATCAACTTTTTGTAAGCTAGTTTCAAGCTTATACCGTACATTGTATCTAATGAAAACTGCAGCATAAACTGGTTCAATCACAATAGTCCATGTTTTAACAAGTTTATTAAAATATGTCTAAGCTATTTATAAAGAACTTAGTCAACGAATAAAGCATGCATATTATTTACACTGTATCATTGATAGGACAACTGACAGACAAAATAGACAAAATTTGTTTCAATTAAAACTTTTAATGTAATATACTTGACAGACAAGCTACATAGGTATCATAGCTTGCATATGACCTCTCCAGTAAAAAGTTCCTAAAATAAGGGGCCTGCCCAAAGTGACTTACTTTTTGTCTTCTATTTCGTCTTCAGTGAGTTCCTGTTTAGTTTTGTCATTTTGAATGTGCAATATTGTCCACAGTTCCTTCAGTCCATGAGGCGGTTTCTTGTCTGAAAATATGCAATTTGAAAAACAATGGAAGATTTGACAGGACAAACATTATAACATCACCAAATACAGGACTAACAAGTCAAATTTATAACAGTTAAGATTAGCCAATCAAACACTATAGAATTAATTAAAATATAAAGGCCATATAATTAATCAAAATTCATAAAGCTATCCAATCAAAATGGATAAATTACAAGATCACCCATAAAAATCAATACAATATAAGGCCAACCCATAAAAATCAATACAATATAAGGCCAACCCATAACAATCAATACAATATAAGGCCAACCCATAAAAATCAAAACAATATAAGGCCAACCCCATAAAAATCAATACAATATAAGGCCAACCCATAAAAATTAATACAATATATGGCCAACCCATCAAAATCAATACAATATAAGGCCAACCCATAAAAATTAATACAATATATGGCCAACCCATCAAAATCAATACAATATAAGGCCAACCCATAAAAATCAATGCAATATAAGGCCAACCCATCAAAATCAATACAATATAAGGCCAACCCATAAAAATTAATACAATATATGGCCAACCCATAAAAATTAATACAATATAAGGCCAACCCATAAAAATTAATACAATATATGGCCAACCCATCAAAATCAATACAATATAAGGCCAACCCATAAAAATTAATACAATATATGGCCAACCCATCAAAATCAATACAATATAAGGCCAACCCATAAAAATCAATGCAATATAAGGCCAACCCATCAAAATCAATACAATATAAGGCCAACCCATAAAAATCAATGCAATATAAGGCCAACCCATCAAAATCAATGCAATATAAGGCCAACCCATCAAAATCAATGCAATATAAGGCCAACCCATGAAAAAAATATGATATAAGGCCAACCCATCAAAAGCCAAATATAAGAATAAAATATCAGACTGACCAATCAAAATTTATAAAGGTCATTTTTTGAAAACCTAGTTGAGAGTTTACCTTTAGCCATACAATGCAGGACAAAGACAGCACCATGAATTCTATGTAGATCACTGACAGCACCAGATTCACAACAATCTGTTAACTCATCCAGAAAATATCTGTAAAGAATTAGAGAATAATTGTACAATATCCTACAATATATATTTAATATCCTATACTATAATATCCCATATTATCATACAACATTCAATACCGTACATTTAGCATGCCTGCATTCAAACAGAACATAATTATAGAGTAATATGTTAACTCCATGTATATGTTGATTACATTCATTTGCATAATAAAAATAATGAATTAAATCACAAATCCATGTCAAAAGGTGTAATTGGAACCAAAATGAAATAGAAGTATGCTTTAATGATCATTACAAAAAATCTATCTTTAGAAATGTATACAGTGGAAACCCTTAAACTATTTTAGGTAACAGTAACCATGACCCAAGAACCTTCAAATATAATCACAGGCTTGTTTCTATAGCAACTAGCTGCATACCAAGTTTGACAGCAATAGATTGATTTAAACAACATTAATTAACTGAACCAAAACCAATTGTTTGATGCTGAAGCCCACAAAAACAAGGACATCTAATATAAGAGCAGTGCCAGTGCTCATCTGTTCACCGCCTCAGTGAGATCTATCAATCTATGACGTTTCATGACGCTACCTTAAAGTTTTTGCACACCGTAGTAATCACAATAGCTTGACTCTTTCTTTGAAAACAGACAGTATTCAAAATCTTATCAATTCAATTTGCACTAAATATTATTAAATGTTAATAATATAATTTTGAAAGGTGTACACATACACCCACATGACTGTGTACAAAGTACAAGCATTTAATTTCTAGAATGAAGTTTATTTATAGACTGGTATAGAAGAATTACTTACTTGTAAACAGTAGCTTTCTTTGAGAGAATGCTGAGTAACCAGTCTGACAAGGGAGGTAATTCAGACGTTTCATCTTCTAAATCCTCCTAAGAATAAATAATATCAGAAAATATTCAATTTCGACAAAGAACGACATTTTTTCTTCAATGAATTTAATACTGACAACAGTGATTGATATTGTGTTACAAAATGAGGATGTTAAGAATTCAGAAAAACTTGTCTGCAGGTCAACCAACAATAAGGGGCTAGCAGATTGAAGGTAGGGATTCACTGATAATCGTATATAATTGATAATTGATCGAATCGGTCTGAATTTGGCGACAAGCAATCATGGTTTCTAAAAATTTATTATTGCCACATCCACTTCCATTGAGATCTCAGGATGTTTGTAATCAATACCAGTTTATTGTAAAGAGCTTTTTACAGTTGTGCAGGCCATTGAGGCCAGAAGAACAGGATAGTGGATACCCACTATAATAATGACTTGAAGTTGACTTCATGTTTCTAATAGCATACACTCTTGTAACATTGGAATAGTTGAAAATAGCATTAACTAGAAAAATTTATAAAAGAAAAGATATCTTCGATGATCATAAAAATGGATCGATAATGCATCCCTAATTAAAGGATCAAGGCCTAAAATCAATATTTCTTGCATGTATGGTATAGGCCAGGATATCATAGTCAAAGAAGTCAAAGTAGAACTTTAGCACCTTCTTCTAGTTAATGTGAAAATGAGAAAGAGGGCCAAAGAATGAATTTGTAACACAAAGATAAAATGTTTATAAAAAAACACACACAAAAATTCATGGGGATACCAGAAACAACTAACAAAAATTTAATACCTGGTCTGCACAA
Source organism: Lutraria lutraria (assembly GCA_964023205.1). Lineage (NCBI taxonomy): Eukaryota > Metazoa > Mollusca > Bivalvia > Venerida > Mactridae > Lutraria > Lutraria lutraria. The sequence continues at coordinate 25,508,778 of OZ026843.1, forward strand.
AATCTGCACAAGTGTCATATTGCTTTGTTTTTATTACAAAAGCAGTCAACTTTGATATGAATGAATCTCTACCCAGATAAGATGAACGCGGATCAGGGTGGCACATTTCCATGATGGACCAAGCCAAGACGGTCCAATCCAAAACAGTTCAATTTTAATTATGATAAAGATATATGGTGATTTGCAAATTTAGATAAGTATTAAATTAGTTATATAGCCGGGAACCAATCTAGCACAGTGATCTTCCCTGATAATTGATATATACATCGATAGCACAGTGATCTTCCCTGATAATTGATATATACATCGATAGCACAGTGATCTACCCTGATAATTGATATATACATCGATAGCACAGTGATCTACCCTGATAATTGATATATACATCGATAGCACAGTGATCTACCCTGATAATTGATATATACATCGATAGCACAGTGATCTACCCTGATAATTGATACATACATCGATAGCACAGTGATCTACCCTGATAATTGATACATACATCGATAGCACAGTGATCTTCCCTGATAATTGAAACATACATCGATAGCACAGTGATCTACCCTGATAATTGATATATACATCGATAGCACAGTGATCTACCCTGATAATTGATATATACATCGATAGCACAGTGATCTTCCCTGATAATTGAAACATACATCGATAGCACAGTGATCTTCCCTGATAATTGATATATACATCGATAGCACAGTGATCTTCCCTGATAATTGAAACATACATCGATAGCACAGTGATCTACCCTGATAATTGATACATACATCGATAGCACAGTGATCTTCCCTGATAATTGAAACATACATCGATAGCACAGTGATCTACCCTGATAATTGATACATACATCGATAGCACAGTGATCTTCCCTGATAATTGAAACATACATCGATAGCACAGTGATCTTCCCTGATAATTGATATATACATCGATAGCACAGTGATCTACCCTGATAATTGATATATACATCGATAGCACAGTGATCTACCCTGATAATTGATATATACATCGATAGCACAGTGATCTACCCTGATAATTGATATATACATCGATAGCACAGTGATCTACCCTGATAATTGATACATACATCGATAGCACAGTGATCTTCCCTGATAATTGAAACATACATCGATAGCACAGTGATCTTCCCTGATAATTGATACATACATCAATGTAAGTTTATATCAAACAATAACAACACACTTAATAATTTGACCCGTCTTGGACTCGGCCGTCGTTAATTTGAGCCTCTTTGTAATGGACCGTCATGGAAATGTGCCACCATGACCTGACACCAATAACACAAACATACCTTTTGACTGTAAAAAGCAACTTCCGCCAATACTGCAGCTATAATGGTCCCCATAATATCATGTATCAATGATGAGTCAAGGGAAAGATGACAAAATATGGTCTTCATCATTTCTGTAAAATGTACTTTGACACTGCCCAACAACTGAAAAATAATACATTCCTCGGGTCATATCATAATCATATAAAATACATAATACTATCTCCCATATGAATGCTGAAAGTAGAAATACCCCTCCCTAAAAAAATCAAAATAAGGAAGCAATCCAGCTAACATGAAAGGTCTGTGGTACTTCCCAGAGACAAACTATCTAAGATATAATTTCTTCAGTCATATTGGCAAAGAAAAAAAAGAGTAATTTATCAGTGCTACAATAGAGAACTAATACTCTAAGTATTAAATCATAAACCAATGGGTTATGTTCTCTCTGATAGTAATCACTAGCCCCTAATCTCATTACTATGAGTCTGAACCAGATAAAAATCACACATGAGCTATATGTCTTCCTGGCTTGAGCAAAGTCTGTAGTTCCACCTAGGGTCCTCGTCCACCTTTAAAGCTGAAGGTCTCCAAATGACCCTGGAAGATGGTGAGACATTGAAGCCCAGAGAAGAAAATAAGAATAAACATGAGTGCCAAGTGGTGCCAATGCTCATCTGTTCACTGCCTCAGTGAGATCTATCCACCTATGAAGTTTCATGTTGCTACATTAAAGTCTTTGCACAGACGCTGCAATCACAATTGCTTGATTTTTTCTTCGAAAACAGCTGAGCTAATAAATGACAAATGATTTTCACTTACTTTATGACTTCTATCTGTGTTTTGTTTTACGTATCTAGCAATTAGAACCAATATCCGACTCAATGACGTTGGAATTATATGCGATATCTCATTCTCTGTATCGGATGAATATTGCATGAACTCAGATACTTGATAAAGACACAACATTACCAAGGGAAGTAACTCTAATTCCTCATCTGTCAACATAAAAATATTGTTTAGGTTCAATGTTTAACTGTGACAAATTTAAATTAATTAGGATTTTATTAAAAATGTTTATTCCATCTTGACCTGTATTCTTTTATTCGACATGTAAAATATGAAACCAATCCTTAAAATATTTCTTGAGTTATCGCTCAGAAACCAATATTTGGACATCGAGGGCTCAGCGCAACACTGTCGTAAGTTGTTCTTATTTCAATATGAGTTACGACACTGTTGCGTTGAACCCTCCACATACAAAAGGACTGACAGGGGCAACTCTTCATGCTTTTTCGCAATTTCAAATGGCAGGGCATAAAAAATTGTCTTTTTTTTTTCAACTATAATACTTTGAGAATTGAATTAAAAGTTTGAGCATTGAGACCATTCTCAAGTTCTATAACTCAGTTAATAGTCTGGACACATAATGACTTAATTTATCTTGGTATCGATAATTCATGTAAATGTATTAATAATTCAGATGGAGATATTGTACTAGAGATATAGAAGACACATACCTGTAACTAAACAGGCTGTACAGAAATCTACTAACTTTGTACACACACTGAAATCACCAACACCAACCAACATCATATTATTCAAAATATTCAATAAAGCCTGAAAAAAAAGAAACATTTTCTAACTTCTAAAATAAAGAGCATACAAATTTAATTCTCAATAACTTACAAAGCTAAGATAATTAGTAAACAGCAGAGAGAGAGAGAGAGAGAGAGAGAGAGAGAGAGAGAGAGAGAGAGAGAGAGAGAGAGAGAGAGAGAGAGAGAGAGAGAGAGAGAGAGAGAGAGAGAGAGAGCATTTAATAAAATGCTCATCTATTCACCGCCTCAGTGTGAGTTATGAGTTGCAGTTTTTGCACAGACAATGCAGTGATAAAAATATCTTGACTTTTTCATTAAAAAACACCCGTGCTAAAAATATGGGGATTTGAAAGTCAGGGTCATATGGCAACTCTTCCAGCTTTTAATGGTGGTTGAAAACCCCTAGTAAAACACCAACCTTCAGACTCAGTACCATATTTTTATTTATTTTCGTTGGGCTAAGATTTCATGGTTTTTACTAAAATGGCTATTTCGTGGGGACATAAATTTGTGGATTTTAGTTTTTGAAAAAAAGAATGCTTTATCTCTGCATTTAAATTGATGGGGATTTGATTCTGTGGATGAGTCAACCCATGAAATCCATTTAATTACCGGTAAATCCCCAAAGAAAATTAATGATTCCACAGTATATTACTCAGGACATCATTACAGCCTAATCACTTTAATATATAAGAACAGTCAAAACTGTGTTAGTGGCCACCTGTCAATAAAGGCCACACTATGTCTTTCCTGAGGGAGGCCTTTGTTCACAGGTTAGACTGTAATTGTTATTCAATGAACTAAATACTGTGTTATACTTACACTTGTAATGTCTGAAGCCAGCTTTTTATTTTTAGAAACAGTAACAGGCACATCAGGTTCAACTTTGACCCCTATAACCGCTGTCACATGTTTATCTGTCCATCCCAGCAACTCCTCAAACTCACGTCTACAATCGTGATCTTGTTCATTCTGAGAAAGACAATGTTGATTTGAAACTTGATAAAAACAAGAGCGTGGCAAGCAGTGCCAATGCTCGTCTGTTCACCGCCTCAGTGAGATATATCCACTTATGAAGTTTCATGTTGCTAACTCTTATAGTTTTGAGCTATGAGCTACATTAAAGTTTTTGCACGCCGCAGACACTGACGCAAACAACACAGATGCTGCATTTATTACAAGATTACAATAGCTCAATTTTTTCTTTGAAAACAGCCAAGCTAAACATACTGTACATACAGCTCACCTTATGTTTTAAAGCTATCTCAAAATATAACCTGGTGATTTTTAAGGAATATTCATCTTTAATTGTCAATTTTATTTATTTTAAGAAAAGCATATTTCATAAAATATTTGATTGATTCTAAAATTATAGTTTCTCTACATCTTAAATGCTTATAATGAAATTTAAGTTGATTGAAGAAATTAGCCTTTTAAAAAAATGTATCATTTTTATCTATTACCTTGATATGAAGTAGTAAACTTAGTTTACAATATAAGGTGAAAGACAGAAGAAGAATATCAACATCAGACGTACACTCTCCAGAAAAATGATTCTGAATCAATCTCTGAAACACAAAACACACAGAATCATTAATTCAAGAAAATGGATCCAATCCCTGTCTTTTATTGTATTGTATTTATAGGCACATACATTTGTTTAAACTAAAGAATGGAACAATTATGAAAATAAAATAAAATAAACACATATATTTTACTTTCAACCAAGACAGACTATATACAAGACATTGTGTTCAATAAATAGATATTCCCCAGTGGCAGCTCGACTATTCCTGCAACGCAACAGTTGGACTTAATAAAAATGTGCATGATATAAAAATGACTATGCTTCTTCCATCTCATTATAAAAACTAATTAATTTCTGACCAATTATTCAATATTTCTTCTATATCAGAACTTGAAATAAGACCTCAAATGGTATGGTCATTAAGACCAAATATATCAGGTAGTTGTCTATGTTTCTAGGATTATTAAGACAATCTGATTATGAGACCACTTAAATATGAAGACCTTAATTTGTCAGACAGGTGGTTTTATTATCAAGGTTTTACTGTATTTACCTCAGTGTTGGTATAAAAGCCAAGCAGAGGTGACAATATTCCGTATTATCTGTCCATAAAGAGCTATGATTTCTGAGCAAATATAACAATATTTGCTGAAAATATCTCAATGGTAAAGTAATGGTCAATTTAATCTGCTCTGAAGGATTTTCTTTAAGTTACACATGGAAACAATTTGGCTGAAGGCCTCTTGTTAGGCAAAAATGGTCGACCACGTATAAATTTCAGGATTTTTAATTAGGTTCGATTGACACCCCTGAACAAGAGGCAATACAACAACTCTGAACAGAGACTAAAATCATGACAATTTACAGGAATAAAGCCAAGTAAATCAGTACTAACGAAGCATCCATGAAGAACAGTCTTCATAGCAACAACATCCTGTAAATGATCTCTTAGTACAATCTCCTGGGTTACTGAATTCTTCATTAAGAATGACATCATATCCAGACCAAGCTTGGGTTGTGGTTGTTTTGGTTCTACAAAACCGACTCGTTTAGTACTCTTCTTTTTGGAGTTATCATCGGCACTGTCAGAGTCTATGATACAAATAGATTTCTGATTTATTATGTTTATAAGACTCACATAAAAGTAGAGTCAGCATAAACCCAAACTATTCTTTACAATGATATCATATCTTCAACCATTTTATGGCATAAATACATTGATCATGGTCTATATCTGCATACATCATACAGAAATTTGAAAGTTAATCAAGCAAGATACATTAGCAGAATATGTCACAGAATTAAAAGTTCCCTGAGTAATGAAAGTTAAGTTAAAACATACTGTCTACATGATATAACTAGAGCTGTCACAAGGTGACAAATACTCCCACATGCTGCATAGACCTTGTAGTTACAGTCATGGGAGTTCCGCCCAACACATAACATTTGCGGAAAGTTGAACAATGAATGAGAAAGTTACAGATAGACACAGCAAAAAGATCAAATTTATGACCTTTGAACTCCAAGTCTGACCTTGATATTAAAGCTACAAGCATGGGAAAAGCGTGTGACACATCAACTACCGGGGTAATAATGGTTAACATTTGTGGTAAGTCACAAATCACAGCCCAGAGTAGTAAAATAAATAAAAATAAACCATCACGCGACTCAACAAGAAGTATCTGTGAATGCCTGATAGATAGTAGCAGAGTAAATATTAAAATAAAACAATCCCACATACTTAACGTAGGTGAGATCCATTCTGTAATCATTTCAATAATATCTGATCCGCGGCCATTCTTACACAACGGTAACAGAAATTTGGAGTAATCTTCCTCTGTGTTATCTGACGTCATGTTACGTAACTTAGGTAACCATGTACGACTGGAAAGTACAATGAAATAAGTTCAAACATATTATTGAAACAGTGCCTCTGCCCAGCATTATGGGAGAAAATTGAGGGTGGAACAGTGGTGTAGGGGTAGAGTATCGGACTCCTAATTTAGAGGTAATGGCTTCGATTCCCATCGGTGGCAGACTTTGACTGGATCCTTCACTATTCTTTATTTGGCCGCAATTACTGGTCAGAACCCAGGAAGCAGTCATTGAGAGTAGTTAATATAAGTTGTAAGAACTTGCTCTACAATCAATGTAAAATAGATAATCTAAATCAAAATTGATATCTCTAGTGAGGTAAATAAATATGAAAATCATTAAAGAAAATAAAATAAACTGTAAGTCAAAGACAGACAATATACAAGACATTGTGTTCAATAAATAGTTCTTCCCCAGTGGCAGCTTGACTATTCCTGCGACGCAACAGTTGGACTTAATAAAAATGTGCATGATATAAAAATGACTATGCTTCTTCCATCTCATTATAAAAACTAATTAATTTCTGACCAATTATTCAATATTTCTTCTATATCAGAACTTGAAATAAGACCTCAAATGGTATGGTCATTAAGACCAAATATATCAGGTAGTTGTCTATGTTTCTATGGTTATTAAGACAATCTGATTATGAGACCACTTAAATATGAAGACCTTAATTTGTCAGACAGGTGATTTTATTATCAAGGTTTTACTGTATTTAGTAAACCGACACGTTTACTGGATTAGAACAAACTAGCTATGAAAATGAATATCCGAATATATTCGAATATAAAAAAACGAATATTCGAATATCATAAACCATATTCGTTCCCAGCCCTAGTATTTACCTCAGTGTTGGTATAAAAGCGGGCGGTAAGAAAGCAGCTAACTGTATCAACACATGTAGAATATCTGGATCCTGAAATTACACAACCTGTACATTAAAATCTTTACAGTACAAATAATATTTGCTAGGGCTAGGGCGAGTATCCAAGTACTCGAGTAATTACAAATCAAATTGAAAAATCAAGTAATAGTAAATGTCATTACTGTGATTCGTGGATCGCAATCTTGTTTGTTAACATAATGTGTAATCTGTGTTCTTAAAAATCCCTTTTATGAAATTGTATTATCTTCAAAGATTTGTGATTCTATTCGTGTTGAATTTAGGTTCATATCGGATTGCCACTTACACAACAATCCACAGCCCTAATATTTGTACTGATGAATTTCAGATTTTTAAAACTATTTTTTGTAGTTTGAAGTATTTTATAATGATAATTATAAAACATGAGTGTCAGACAGTCACAAAGTAATCCTGTCAAAATAATCGGGTAAAGATTTGATGGGAACTGTTCAATTTAACCGGTCGATTTCATGTATATATGACTATATGACCCCTCATGATGTGCGTACATCAAAAATATCTAAAATTATAAGAGAGGTTAATTGAGACTTAATTATCATGATTTAAAAATGAAGCATTTTCTAATTCATTAAGTAACATTTCATGTAATCCGAAGCTAAACCAGGTGACACAAAGTCTAAAACAAGACATTGTAATAAAAGGTTAAAAACGGCCCAAACCATCAGTTAAACAGTTCAGTTTATATTTGATCATTTTGACGTCAGTTCTGCCCTTTTTCAAAAGGGCCCTAATAAGAAGCTGATGACAACAAAATGTCTACGTTCTAACTTACCGAGAAAGTTCGCACCATTTCAGGCAAAGCATAACTAAATTTCTTCTGTAGCTGCTTGTTCAAATTAGCATTAGATGCCTGAAATACAAAAATAAATATTTAACACAATACAAATAAAAATCTCAGACTGTTAAAATTCTTCAATAAAGATTCATCTCTTCCGTGAAAGCATTTTCTGGTATTTGACATTTTTTCACAATGCCAATTAAATTCAAATCTAAAAGAATTTATTGAACTTCAAAGATGAAGTGAATCATTGTATATGTGGATATCATCGCGTGTTGAAATTCTTCCGAATCTATAACTCAATGCATTTCTCATTCATAAATGTTTGCAGAACAATTTTCTGACAGACGTACCTCAGGGTACCAATTATCGACAATTTTTGCAACATTTTAGTGCCACACGATTTCCAAAAGGCACATTGAAATATATCATCTCGACATAAATACAGACTAATCTTTGACCTTTCAACTCAATGCAATAAATTCATAAAATCAACAACTTGTGACGTCATTAGATTGTATGCATACTTGATCGCGAATCGGAACCATTTTCGGGACCAATTATCGACAATAATACTGTTTGCCAATGTGAAACTGGCAAGGTACATATTGTTCTGAATAACCGTGTCAAATTAATCAGGAACACATATTTAACAGTTGTATATAACAAAATTGGACTGTGGAAAACCAAATCACTTGAAAACAGAACATAACAAATGGTATGTCACTCTTCTTCATAGAAGCCACATGTGACATTACCAATATTTAGTTGCCATAAGACGATTGTCTACCATAGCCTGGTTTTCTAGTGTTTTGGTGTTCTAAATAACATAACTAAACAACGAGGCATATTTTACATACTTATTGACAAGTTTAACTCGATTAATTTCAGGAACAATGTTATTTAATCAGCTTTAAAGTCAAGCTCAACCAATTCCCAGGGAACCAGAATGTTTACATTTTTGACAGTTCCTGTCATAATTAATTATGCATACTATAAAAATGTGCTGATATACACATAAAAAGTATTCATGCACATTTGTGGTATTTCACTTCGTCTTATCAAATACTGAGCAAATTTTACATTTTTCACGCACTTTGAATGTATCCATTTGGTTTTTCGAAAAGATCGTCTGCTCTGCTGCGCTATGCCAAATTTATACCAAATATACATTTTTGTCGATAATTGGTACCTGTCGATAATTGGTACCCTGAGGCTAATGAAGTTTTACATTTCAGCATTGATTTGAGGTTGTTCATTGTACATTCAATATCCGTTGATAAAACCAAAACATACATAAAGTACCATAGTTAATGATAAAAATCAAAACACTGTTTATGTGGTAAAAACATTCCGTAGCAGAAATGTTTCCGCAAAAAGACCATTAGCGGAAAATAAAAATCATGTCCACGATGCAAACCACTTATTATACAGTATTTAGTATTCAACCAATTAATGCAGTGAACAAATCACATGAAACACTTTAATTAGGATTATAATCAGTACCTTTCCTAATTGGTTATCTATAACAGTCCATAATAAACACATAGCTTCTATTAATCCTCTCATTACCACTGTATTAGACACATGTAACAATTCATCATCATCATCATTATCATTCTCTTCCTTAAATATATAAACAAATATATTACACATCAGTTAGTTATCACAGGTAAACTAAACTGTATTCTGTTAATTACTACATCAGATGTCATTTTCAAATTATGAGAGTGTAAAAAGGTTAAGAAAAGTGAGAAAGTGAATTCCAGCAAACTTTATTAACCTAAAGTGTCTAGGTTTGCTGGGGAAAATTAGGGTATGTCGGGAAACTAGAAACAATAATTTGTTTTTACAAAAAAAGTTTACAAATATTTATTTTGAGCAGAGTTTACAACAGTTCCTGTATATTTGAATGTTATAATGAGACTATCACATTACTACGACCATTATTTCAGATTGTAAGTTGGTCCTTATATACTTACATCTTCACCTACATTCTCTCTGTCCTCTGAGTGAGCAGCTCTTATAGCCTTCAGTACAGCCACACATAACATACTCATGTATCGCACTGAAAATAATATCTAAATAATACATTCATCATTCACTATATATTATATAGCATTATTTTGAAATTTGGAAGAAATAAACTTACAAATTGTTGTAATCACAGATCCAAATTTAGATATGCACGGTGGGGTGGGATAAGACACATGGTAATATTTCATCATGTATTTTTTTTAAAACTAGAAATATATTCGGAGGACATGTATAACGAGAGCTAAGTAAAAAAAGGGGCCATAACTCCCATGAAAATGTTTGGATTTAATAGAAATCTAACTTTGTCTGTATTTTATTATTATACACCTTCACGTACAATATGAAACCAATCCATGAAATATATCTCGAGTTATCACTCGGAAACCAAAATTTTAATGGACAAACAGGAATATCACTTTATGCCCTTCCAGCATTTCGAATGTTGGTGGCATAAAAACATGTTAATCTTGTATTTTTCCAAAGACATTGATGATAGACATAGTTTTTTTCAAATTAATCTCTAAGATTGCTAAAAGCTTATTTGAAGTTACCAGTGTCTTCAATAGACATGAACTGTGGAGCATATATGAAGACTTTTCTAGCAGCAGCAAGGTTGGATTCAAGTAATGTTATACATCTCTCAAGTTGTACATCACCTGTAAGTAATTACCAGTAAGTGTTGGACACATTATTAGGTGAAAATAAGGATTAATAAGGATAAGAATTTCCTAATTTTTCTTTATCTTTTTAACTGATACCGGTAATCAGTGTTTAACTGTTTTTATCTCTTCTCTGACTCAACATTTATTCAGTATTGACTGCTGTCTGCATAGAATGACCAACAATTGTGTAGTAAGTACAAGATTACACCAACACTAATTTTATCAACATTTTACAGGAGCATGAAGCCTACTTTCTCACATAAAGAGACATGGTCAGTAGCAGGGCTTAAACCCACAATCAGCAAAACTGCAAGATTATCATGCAGATTTAATTCATTAATTTCATCATTTGTATGATTAAGTTAACACCTTGGAACAAAACCTTCAACCCTACAAGCAGTCAATAAAAAACTACCACAGTAATCTCTGTGTGTATAGTGGTACAAGATTTAACATATGAGACACATTTGAAGAATTCTAAAGTATAAGTAAAAACACTTACTGCTAAGTTCTATTGGAACAAAGCTGTCAAAGATTAACTTCATGATTCTTTTATTTACAGGTTCTGTATCTATGACAAGTCGAGACAGTAAATGTTCAATTGGAACAATATTCCAGTACTGTAAAGGTAAAGTCAAATACATGAACATAAGTGAAACCAGGGCTCAAGATGCCCAGCGCTAATTGCACCTCTAACAATGAGATTGTCGCATATACTTAAGGCAAAAGTCTGGTCTTGTTGGGGTTTCCGTAATTATCTTAAAACCATTAATGCTACGTCTCTGTAATTTAGCTAACTTTATATCATCTTTCATTGAAACTAGTTTAGCATGTTTTAGCATGAAGCACCTTTTTTCCAATGGTATCATTTCTATTATTGAACGATTGTAAACAAAAAAGAAATTTCATTTTTTTGTAGACCAGACATGACTTTTGTCCACAAGTGTATATATGTGAAATAGTCATACTAAAGGATGTGATCGTTTGTTGATCAGAGAAACAAATGTTTTAGACAGGACATGGAAAATGGCAAGAAAATGTTATAAAATTTAGCAAGAGCATCGCAATTGGTGCCATCTGTTCACCACCTCAGTCTGATTTATCCAACTATGAAGTTTCATGTTGCTACTTCTTATAGTTTCTGAGTTATGAGCTACATTAAAGTTTTTGCACTGACGAAGGCGACACAGTAATCACAATGGATCAACTTTTTTTCGAAAACGGCCAAACTAAAATTCGACAGATATGAGTACCAGTGATTCTGCAGGCAATCATAACAACATTTGTTGACCAGGCGTTTGAAGAAAATAGTCTGTAGACTAACTCCCTACTAATTTTGTTAAGCATAAGAAGGCCAAGTGGACAAATCACGATACAAAAAAGATAATTAACATTAAGAACAAATCAAATCAAGGCTACAGATAAGAATAATTAATTTATTTTATGCAATTCGGACTTAAGAAAAACCTACCCACAGAAAATTCTCTGAATAGGGTTACTGTAAACAAACGTTTATTAAGGGTGGCCTTAACATCTTTATCAGTGATATTTATTAACAAATTTTTTACCTTCAATGTTCGTAAACTTTTCACTTTCTTCAGCAATTCAAGCATGGCTACTCGTACTTTCTCCGACACATCATGGAAAGAGTTTCTGATTTCAGGCAGAATTGGTTTCAGGAATGGATGAGTTAATGGATTTTCCAGTAAAATTGACAACCCCTAAAATAACACCAACATTATACATACTGGAAAGCTAAAATAAATGGATTTAGATTGTACTGCCTTGATTAAACCAAAATAAACGAGATAGATATTTTTCCAATGAAACAGTGTTTCATATTAATTATATCAGGGTAATTCTATCCTCCGCAAACTATTAGTTACATTGTGATAAGTCGAGTTTATTACACAGACTTAAGATATTTTCACGGCATTGAGTTTTATGAGTATACAAGCATTTATTATCTTATCAATATACAGCACAACCCCACCAAAGCATCACCCTTTGGGGAGAAGTAAAATTTGTACTGTTGTTGAGAGGTTATGCTCTAGAGAGGTTAAATTAATAATTAAATCATGCATTAGGAAAAAAAGTATGCTGTTGGTGAATAGAGGTTGTTGCTCAAGAGAGGTCCGCTCTGAAGAGGTTACACTGTATTAACTTTAAATAATACATTTTGATTTTATCTCAGAGGTAAAAAATGCTCAGACGTCCCCAGGAAATTCATGAAAAGAAATGTCTTCTGATTTGAATGATCAAATTCATCAATAGAAAACATAACTTTAAATTGGGCCCTAATTTTTACAAACCAACATAGACCCCTGACTGAGAAGAATTAATCTGATACATATCAAACTAAAAGCATTAATCTTAAGATTAAGATCCTAATGTAGATAATTGACTCAATTATTTGAAGAATTCTCCTCATTTTAATAATGTTTCTCTAACATATGACGACTTATATACAGTCAGACCGGACGGTGTTTGCAGCCATCTCTGATTATACTATATCAGTATATTATAGCCACACAGCAGTCATTACAAGATTATACTGTCGACATAAACTCCTTAGTCCGACCACAACTTGTGAATGAACAAAGATCAGCTATGTCTATTTTATAGAGTGAGAGTGGCATTAAGGAACATTTTAGTGGTTTCCGTGACTGTGACAATTATTTGTCCATTTTAATTGAGATTAAGTGCGTAGCCGTATTTTATGGAGTGGAACAATCCCTGACCTTTTGTCACACCTAACTGCTGGATTTCTATCTCTACAAGTACAAATAGTTCACCTTTATAACCATTTCCCTGACATCAGCTGAGCTGGCATCTTTTAGCATATCCTGGATAAGTTTCACCATTAAATGTTTCAATGTCTCTTGTGGTATGACTTCCCAATACTTGTTCATCACACGGAACACACCAAACACGCTAGCCTTCCTAACACTTGGAAAAGGATCGTCAAGAAGTTCCTATAATAGAATATTCTAAGAATTATAATCATTCATTTTCTATTAATGAATGTCAATAGAAGGATCCTCTGTGGGCAAGTGGTAATGGTTTCTGATAAGTAATCACTAAGCTTTTAATCACTAAGCTCTTAATCACTAGGCTCTTTATCACTAGGCTCTTTATCACTAGGCTCTTTATCACTAGGCTCTTTATCACTAGGCTCTTTATCTTTAGACTGTCAGTTTGAATCTCACTTGGGATCAGAAAAAAATAACATGTGAGGAAGCTGTCCAGTTAGCTTACATAAGGTCACTGGTTCTGTCCAGGTATATACCTGGGGCCTTCCTACACCATTAAAGCTGGAATGTTGCCATACGGCCCAGGCCGTTGGTGTGAACTTTAACCCCATTGAAAAAGAACATGTACTGAAAAAATGTTCCAATAATTTAGCAAAATATTAGAATAAGGAGTAGACTGAAAAATATATGTTCTTTTAATTACTAAGAAACAAATCCTACGTGATTTTGTGGCTGCTACAAAAATACGAATTTTTTCAAGGAACTAATACATGTACACAACAAGTTATAAAGTTGGCTAGACTGCATTAAGTCATGAGTTAACAAACATGTTTACAAAAAGGTAAAAAATAATTTGACCAGGTAAAACTGTTTTTGTTCAGCCTGGCAAAGCAGGCAAATTTTTTTGTTAATCAAGGCAGTGTGCAAGACTTCATTCAGTCATGTTACCAGCATACATGAAGAAGTTAACCAGTTTCCCTCAGTCATCTTTGGGCTAATGAAGACTTTGAAAGTTCTTACAACTTATATTAACTACTCTCGATGACTGCTTGCTGGATTTTGCCCAGCACTTGCGCCAAAAGAAGGGATTGTGAAGGTTCAGTCAAATTCTGCCACTGACAGGATTTGAACCCGCAACTTCCAGTTTAAGAGTGTGGCACTCCATCCCTAAAGAGCCTAATGCTCATCAGATAGGCCCTTTTCATTCTAAGTTGATGATATGCACATTTTTCATTAAGTGTTATCGAACATTTTATCTACCATATGTGTCCCATGGAAAAACAAATATTACCTGAAGTATATCAAATTGTTTCTGCAATAAACAGTCTGCTTGTTGTACAGGTAACTCAGTGTCCTGCATGGGAAACATGTCAAAAAATAAAGCTACAGCATTCTCTCGGACATGGTGATTGGCTACCTGCAATACAAAATTTTGAATCCGACTCTTTGATTGGCTACAAGTGGAATGACACATTTAGTATAGGTGAATCAGATCGGTTATCAGTAAGAGACATATTAACATAGATTAGCTATCAGTGAAGAGCAAATTCAAATTGACACAAACCAGGGAATCAGTATCATATAAGCAGCTGTTAATGAGCAAATCTTCATTTGTCAAATACGATCAAGTAATGCTTTTACCCTTATTTAGTTAAGGAAGACAACACACCACAAAAAGTAGGACAAAAATAAGGCTTTTTTTCCCAATGAAGAATCATCTAGTATTATTCATCTTATTTACTAATTTATATTTCTCTAGATCACAGTTTTTGCCACACAATATCATCGTTACCTACCCTTAATGATCTCCAGATGATAGGACCATACAATCTGTTCAACATACTGTCAACACCTTTCTGTTTTTTCTGATGATGAATATATCCCAATAACTGTAATGTAAAAAAGTGTAAACAATCCTACATTAATTAGTTAGTTGTTACTGTAATGAAATGTCATGAAGCATGAACGCTACAAACATGCAGTAAAAATTCCAACAAAACATCTTGATTTTTCCTTGTATGTAGAGAAGTTGCCAGAACCCTAAGGAAGCTTTAGTTAGTTCTTCACTATATCAGAGTGCGGCTGTGCTCCAGTTATTAGTATGTTGGACATGTAACCCAGCGATCCAGGCTCGAATTTGGGTTGCAACAGGTCAGGCCCTTCTAAAAACTTGACAAAAAATTGTGGATTTTCCTCAACATGTGGAGATGTTGCCGTCGTCATGTGGAAGGGTAAGATAGTATGTTCTGGTTAAAATACAGTCCAGGGATACTGGTTAGGTGAACTGACTGCAGTGTATAACTGATATATCATTGAAAAACTGAAACAAATATAACAAGATAAGATTTTTGGTGACATTGTGGCCAGCTTGATGTTAATTTTAACAGAAAATGATTGCACATTATTTTAATGATTGTCCATAGGATGTAGAAAAACTATGTTAGAAATAGGCTCAAAAACATCAAAATACCAGATAAGCAAAAAGGATGAGCTATGAAGGTGGTGTTTCATTGAGATTTACATGTATTGACAAAAAAAGATGTTACTAAGTTGAATATAATCTAACGACTCCATTTTACTAATAGAGTTAAAACTCAGAATTTTGTCTGAAAATTAAACATGTTGTAATGCAGCTTAATATATGATGAAAAGTATGGCTTTTCATTGCTTTAATCATGTGAATGAAATAATCTTCAAAGTCAACCATAAACTACTCCTAAGATGTTTCATCAATAATATTCATTTATAATCATAATACAGTCATTAAAGAAAGAATATTTCCAACCTTCCTCAGAACTGGTGCCAGTATTTGCTGAGCATGTACAGCGTGGTATATCAGATCTTGTATAGATTCTTCCTCTATCTTCTGTGTTAATGATCCACTCTGCCATGCTCGGAAATAAATCTCTCCGTATTTCTCACTCCAAGATCTGTACAATACAGCATCAAACAATTGAATTATATATTATATTAAAACACTGTTCTCAAATTCAATTGGGCCTGGGTAGAATGTTATAATACTTGAGATTGTTCACTAATCTCAAATCATGTTCTAATGTCAGACTGATCTGTTTGTTTGTCACTAGTGTAAGATGTTTTCTTTATTTTACCTGTATGTACTGTTTTGAAACTATATCATATTTTCAAAATTAAGCCGAGAATATAAAAATATTTTTTTTAGAAAATTTAGCTTAGAGGTTAATCTCTAGATTTTGAGATAGAGAATGAATGCATGACATTGTTGATGGAAATAAACCTAATGGTTTAAACTTACCTAGGAGCTGATAACAGGTGGTTCTTAATCGTAGAATGAATCTGTGCAGTAAATTCTGAATCTAATGTCATTATGTAACCAAGAAACTTGATACCCTTCAATAAAAAAAGTAAAATCATAGTGTTGTCTTTAAAAGACATATATACAATTTTTAATATCAATCAAGTACAAATTACTAAAATTCTTTTGTAAAATTAAACATTCCACATCAAACAAACACAAAATATGAGTTTATCACTGTATTTATGTCCCTACACTTATTATCAATATCTTTTTCTGGTTCTCTAACATGCCCGGTGTAAAGAACAGATACCCACCCGCCTCACCCCTTTTCTGTGATTTTCTTAACACAGTACTTGGCCCAGTAGTTCGGATGGGACACTGAAAAAGCGTCACTGAAATATCAAATGGGAGAGCCAAGATTCAAACCCATGATATTTCGTTTAGTAGTCCATCGCGTTACCACTGGACCATTAATCACCTCATGCAAAATTACGATGTATGTTAACTCTAAGATAAACAAGCAAAGCATGAAAAATCATAACAGACAATTTTTAAAACTTAAGTACACCCATCAAAGACATTACTCAGTATGTACATGTATCCCAAGCCAAACATATGACTGAAGTCAATGAAAAGAAGATTTATAACATGAGACTATGCCAATGAATTTTCTATTCTACAAACCTGTACTTACCTCATCATGTTGCATATATTGTGGTGTTATATAACATCTCAGTAAAAAAGATTTGAAATCAACACTATATGTACTGTTTAAGTCAATGAGTAAGATGACATCATGAAGTGACCATACTCTCTTCACGTCAGCTATCTGAAATAGACAAGACCATCAGGACAAGGTGCTCTCAATCTTAAAATATGTATACCAAACATACATTCATTTAGTACATGAAAATATACTTCATCTGACAGATTAGGTTTCAACGGTCAAACTTAATAAATTACAACACTAAGCTGGAAATAAAAATAAGTTTGTTTGGAGTGCTCCGTCCTACTCATGAAAATTTTGGCGTTTTTTACTATTACCATATTGTTATAATAAAAAAATCCCTACCTACCTACCCAGTGTTAAAATTCTGGGTCGGAGCATTCTAAACAAACTTATTTTTATTTTCAGCCTTATGACAATATTGTAAGCTATTTGTTGAATTTCAGTAGCTTTTGAAAGTACCTCACAAACTGGCCAATATACAGGTAAATGACATAGATTGAACTGTAAGTTCCTCTAATGGCATCTAACATGACATTACCGTATTGTTATAGTAAAAAAATCCCTACCTACCTACACAGTGCTAAAATTCTGGGTCGGAGCACTCCATACAAACTTACTTTTATTTTCATCTCTATGACAATATTGTAAGCTATTTGTCTAATTTCAGTATATCACATAGATTGAACTGTAAGTTCCTCTAATGGCCACTGACATGACACTTAAGCTAATACAGGACTTTTTTCCACAAATTGTGAAGGGGCTTTGCCTTTCATTTTGGGAAATACAAGCCTGAATTAGGAAAGCATAGACTTACTTTTAAGATGCATCAATAAACAAATGACAGTCCACATACATTAATAGAAGGTTGCATCAGTTAAATAAACGAAAACAAAATGATTTAACCTTGAAACAGGACATCATGATTCAAGTATATCTGTGCATGAGGAAGGTTTAACAGAGACTCAGATATATGGGCATTATAATGTCGGCTATAATGCCCTCTGAATGACCTTGACCTACTGACCTTAAAATGCAGTCTGTCATGAGGAACCAGCATATGAAGTTTGATGACTAGGTGGAAGCATTTTGATTTTATAGACAAGGTAAAGTTTGATACAAACAGACTGACAAACAGGCTAAAAACAATATACCCCTGGGTCCGTATTCACAAAGCATCTTAAGATTTTCTTAAACTTAAGTTGAATTTTTTACTTAAGTTGATTTTTTTTTCATGGTAAAAGTTTGTAAACCAGTCATCAAAAGTGTGAAAATGAATTATCATTTTCATAATTGGCATCTTTAAAACAAAGATAAAATCATATTATTGTGATTTCCTCCTTTATATTAGTACAAAAGAGTTAAGGAAAAGGTCGAATTTAAGGGAAAATATAACTTTAGTTAAAAAATTACTTAAGATGCTAAAATGTGAATACGGACCCTGCCCTATCGATACTGGGGCATAATAATGAAACATTTTCTTGAAACAGATTTCCCCACTCTGACAGAACTTACTAGAGGTTTTGGTTTTAGATCGAGACTTCTCTCCAGTATGTACATATAACTGGTCACAATGAGATGTTCTTTGTTAGGAAGGTGCTTCTTCCACCAATCTTCATAAATCTTTGTCAAGCCATTTTTTATCTTATCCTTTGATGATGGTATACTTGGTAATAAACCTGATATAAATATTTCAGCAAATAACAAACAATTATTCCTCATTAATTATCTCATTCTCATATTTAATACTATGTTCCTCTGGATATATACATTAAAGTGACCATTTTAGGCAAGACTAAGTGCAATACACCATTCCACACTATACTGGTCAGGCATAAGCTCATTGTGCTCTATGAAGCAAGATTACAACATTTTTCTGATATAAAAAATCATGCCAGTATTTTCCCCCTAAGCATGACGAATAGAGATTTTTTATCACGAACAATATAAATTTGCAGTTTGGTTATTTTTCCATGAAAATATATATTCTATTAAACAAACCTTGCAATGTTGTTGCAATCTGTAACATTGCATTAGGAATATACACATCTTTCTGTGCCAACATGGCTGACAACAGACTGCTCAAACATTCTATGGTTTGAAGTATGACAGAATCAGCACCACCATGTACTAAATGTTCCTATAAAAAAAAATGTTACTATTTTTAAATGGATTGCAGTTACTAAAAAATAATTGATACAGAATTTGTGTAGTGAAAACCTGTTTTACTTAAAAATCTTGGAAGTGAAAATTAATTTTAAAAAATCAAGAAAATACTATTATTGTAAGCCAAACAGGCCCTTTTTAAGCAATTTTTGGGTTCCGTATTCGGGCCCCGTTCCCCACGTAAAAAAAGTATATATTTTTCCCAACTGAGAGAAAATTTCTCCAAAATTAAAAAAATCCATTTAAGATACTACCTTAAAAAGTATGTTAGTCTAAAAAGTCTTTAAAACTTCCCAATTTGGTGTTTCACGACACACATTTCCCAAATCAAAATGACCCTATACGAGCAATTGTAACCATCAAAATAAATAATATCTTAGGCTTCTACAAATAACATTGTACAAGAAATAATTCACATGATAACACAGGTCATAACAAAGCATATACTTGAACTGCACATTCAAATCATTGTTACCAAATAGTTGACTGTACTTACAGTAGTCAGATTTTGAGAGACGATGTTGTACAATGAATCCCAGATATGATCCAACTGTTTACGGCTGCAACTTCCAAAAGTTTCTACCAGACAATTGGTACCAGTTGCTCTACACTAAATAAAAAAAGTATTTCAATAAAATATTCACAATTTCCTTACAGCAGTTTCTAAATTCTATGTCTCTAACATTTAACTTTCAAATACAAAGTCTTATCTGGCCGTATATAAATACTTAAAGTGACATTGGGTGCTAAAAGTTATTAATTAACTCCATGTCTAAATTCTAATCCTAAACACTGAGCAAATGTTTTTTATTATAGCGACAATTGAAGAATGTTGATTTGTAATGATTACCTCCTGAGCAAACTTGACAACATCCTCACAACTTTTCTTCTCCAAGATCTTCAGTAATTCTTCACGTTTAACCATTCTGCAGCATTCATACACCTAGAACACAGATTAAGCATGAAAACATTCTTTTAACTGAACTCGTTGAGTGATGAGTACATGCTCTGGAATGGTTGTGTTATTGTCAAAAAGCTCAGAAAATTGTGCAACAAATCAGGGTATATAACTGAACGTCTAGATTAGATAATATCTTAAGCACCTGTCAATATTTTGCCTGCCCTGCTGGCTGACCCAAGGGAATTTGACATTTTAAATTGGGCCAGGTCACAAAATACGCCCGTCAAGGGCCATTACTTCAGGATATCGAACTTGACCGAGATCTCATGTCTTGACCATACACATTTCCATCAAGTTTGGTGAGGATCCGAATAAAACTGTTTGAATTAGTGAGCGGACACCGTTGTGGACACCAAACACCCGCTATGGGTGTTCCCATAATATGACCTGTTTTTCAAACAGGCGTATAAAAACGACACTGAAAGTGGTGCTGGAACACCATAAATGATAAACACTGCAACGCCAGTGCAATTTCGGATAGTTTATACAGTACTCATCATACTTTCTATCTAAAATTAAAAATGATTTTACATTTCATATTGACTAAATATATAAAAGAAAGTTCTGTTCATATTCATGATACATAACATTTTATTTAGATTTTCAAAACAAGGACATATATACATTCATGTGTATGTATATAAGTCCTTGATCAAAATAACTGAAGCGCATTGATTGGAGTTTGGATGACCAACCTGTACATCTAATCTATTTGCCACTTCAAATTACAATGCAAACACATACATGGGTACAGTCTTACAAAAGTTAATCAATCGGATAATAGTGCATTTTATATCCAAACCAATTTTAATCATTAGCGGTCAACACATCCGAAATGTTTCTCCGAATATCGTGATACTTCCAAAATGAGTCAGCTGGCAGCGCTTCTTTGGGTCAAATTAAGTATTTTTTGTAACTTACTACTTCCAAAAACAATAATTTAAATGCTGACAGTAAACTAAATAAATAATGTACCGGTCGACCAGTGTCTTCCAATAATATGTAAAAAAGTTTAAATGTTTTGATTTTGAATACTGCGCCAATTTGTACGGTGTTAGGTACAAACTACTGAATTGTGAAAAGTAGTCAGAAGTTTTGCTGCGATTATCTCCCCTGACAATCATGTTTAGTACCGATTTGTTCAATATAAAATAAATAAATAATTTATGGTAGTTATTTTACAGATATCTTGGGTTTATAACAATAGTTTTCATAAATTGCAATACCATAATGCATTTACTATCATGACTTATTTCCACTATTCTGTAAATCATACCAATTGTAGTGGTGTGGTATATTGTATTTATGAAATTATAGGCAGGGATATTCACCAGCCCGATTAGACCAGTTGGTAGAGCATCTGAATTGCAAGCAAGAGGTCCCGGGTTCGAGCCCTGCATCGGGGCATTATTTTCCTACTCCTTTTACACCAATTAATTGATGCATATTAACTTTAGCGAAGCCCCAACAAGTGCATTTGTACAAGTCATCTCTAGGTCATCATTGAGACAATTCTTTATTCTAGCATTCATTTTACATTAAGTGCTTTTATTTTTTATGCCTATTGTGGTTGGTTACTGTAGACCACTTGATGACAATAGCATGTAAAATATTTACAATTAAAATATACCAGCACATCTACTGTTGTAGTAGAGATTTCATTTTATGCTGCTGTCCGCAAGTCATACATTTTGTATTCTCAATACCATACCGGGTCTCCAGTTTTACCTACTACAATAGTTTGACAATATGTTCTGAGCTGTGACAAAATTATTCAGAATAATTCATCAAATCAAATAGGGGATATCGATATTCGGAACAATTCTGATAAATTTAACATGCTCAAGTACTATATGTACCCAGCTGATTTAGTGTATTCTTCTGTCACAGCTAAAAAACACGGTCAAGCTATGGTATTGCTTTCTCTGTTGATAATGGTAGTAGTTGAAGTTAAAAACATTATCTAGAGCTGTTTGACAACCATATGTAGTATATTTTAGAAAAAAATCTCAGAAATAAATCATCGGATATGATATTTCAAATTATTGTAACAAAATAACAAAGAGCACCGCAAGCGGTGTCAACAATCGTCTGATCACCGCCTCAGTGAGATCCATCCACCTATCAAATTTCTTCTTGCTACCTCTTATAGTTTCTGAGTTATGAGCTACATTTAAGTTTTTGCACAGACACAGATGCAGACTACGCGGTGATCACAATAGCTAGACTCTTCTAAAACAGATAAGTGAAAAATAGAGAAACATAGAATAAAAGAACAACAAGAAAATGAGGTTATACATCATTTATTGACACAGCGATTATCAATTTTATCAATGATTAACACAAATTTAGTAAAACAGACACTAAGCCATATGAAGTAAAACAGACAAATTATTATAAAGATCAATACAACATTACAAACAATATGATAAAGTGTGGGGGCAAGGAATAACTAAACAAATATGAGACAACCAGTCCTGAAACATTACATTTTTCCAACAGATATATTTATTTAAAGCCATTTTCCACACTAATTCAGTTATATCATGGCAGGATGTTATCTTAATCAGCTTACCTGGTTACAAGTTACATTTAAGCCTTATCCAGTACTAATCTATCCATAAACTGTTGCAAAGCTACCCCACATAATTTAGAGGTGGAGGACAATTTAACATAGGATGTAATATCTTCAGTCAAATTTGTCAGAGACAGTGTTAGCCTCGCCCTGGGTTCAAACTCACCACCTCTTGATTAGTAGACCAACGTTCTAACCACTGAGCTAACCGGACAGGCTTCCAACAGATACAAGAGCTAGTATCAACTTGACACATCAAAACACAACTTTTTACACCACATGTAATAACAAAATACATACCGGTACGTATATCACTAACTAAAACCACATTAACATAATATACATGTACATTGTATAATATAATCCATTGTCCCTCAGATGACAAACTGGGATATTCACTCAATGTTATTTTGACTTTGTTATTCATCTTTCTCCATCATCTCCATAGTCTCATAACAGAGAATATTCTCGGGCAAAATGTCCGAAGGTTTTGTTTGTGTTATCTGGAAACTGTACCTGTCGGGCACGGCATACATACCATCAGAACTTTCAATGCAGTTTAATGGATCAGATACTGCCAGCCCTTTTCCCTTAAACATAAAAACACCTCAGGTAAAATATGTTATCAGCTGGTACAAGCACATACTAGGTAGACTGGTGAAAATAGAAGATCAACCTATTCAAGCATTTAACATTTTCACGGAGAATGAAACAAATTGATGAGACCTTACATGAATTGTTTATTTCTGGTACATGCTCATTAAAAATAGGTACATGTACATAAGTAGGTCAGAGCTTTGCTCTTTAGAGTTTTGGATAGGTAAAAAAGTGGATGTACTGTTCCTCGTGTAGGTTCGCGAAAAAAACGTATTGAAAAAGCCTAAAAGATTTTCTAGCAGAGTGTCAATGGTTTTATACTTTTTCAACCCCTTAATCACATACCAATCATTCAATGATCAGTTGATACAAACATCAGTATGGCATTGTCACTCCAAGCTAAGAACCAGTAGGCAACTTATGTGCACTAAATGACTAGATGTTATCCATCTTCCAGCAACTTCCTCAACTTCAATTTCCTTCGGTAGCATACTGAAATAACACAGAACTATAAGTCAGACAATGGCAATTATAGAGGACCAAGCATGAGTATCATTTATTCAGCATACCAGTATTCAAAATTAGTCTGTCTGATATATTGCTGTATCCTGATAATTAAAATAAAGCATAGACGCTTTAATGATCACATGGTTATAGTCTCTGACTAGTGATCACTAGCCCCTCATCACTGTGAGTTTGAATTACACGTGAAACCAGACAAACATATGATGTTACGAACCAGTCCAGCTATTTCACTTCAAATGTCAGCGGTTCAATCCAGATATAAGCCTAGGTTTCTCTTCACTTAAGCTGGAAAGCCACCAAATGACCCGGGTGGTTGGTGCAATGTCATCCAATGAAGACAAAATCAAAATAAAACTAGATGTTTGTTTTCGGAACAAAAACATATGTCATCACCATTTTAGCTGTACGCTGGACTATGAGTTAGCCATTTGTAACATGAGCTTGACTTTATAACTGCACATGAAACAGGCGCAAAATAAATATGACTTCCCCTGTATTGGGGAGACATTAATACGAGAAACAGAGTCAGGATAGTGAAAATATAATATCAGTAAAATCACAATAATATCATAGGCTCATGAACATTAAATAGAGATTACATAAAACATAAACATACTGCATTATTTGACTATATCGTTATTCTCGTGCCTCTCTTCTGTAGTAAGAGTTTCGCTTCATATTCATGATCTTGAAGCCTGTAAAGTATAATCTATATTACATACAACAACATTCATTGTACTTTTTTCTTTACTTTGCAGTTGCTTACGGAAGATTCTGGTACTGGTTCTTCCCAGGAGCAATGCTTAGGTGAACTGTCCGCCTCATATGACTCTGACTGGTGAAAAGGGGCGTAAAACTCGATATAAACAAACTTTACATTGCAGATGAAAACCCACAATGAACCATACAGTACCCTCATTTTCAGATTTATTATCAAGTTCTATAATCACGTGTTATATTGTTTTGATACCACAGGGTCTAGAACAATGGTGACGCCCAAGAGTCGTATTTTTCGTCGAAAGTTCAAATGTTTCAAGTTTTTCATGTATACATTTTAATTTTCGACGTAACATACGACTTATTTTCAAACTCGTGGGTGCCGCCATTTTTCTAGACCCTGTATAAAATATACTTGATTGAAACCTAAGAGAGAAGCAGAAGTCATTTATCGTATGATTACCATACCTCCAAAGACATGTCAAAAATTCATGTAATGATTGATACACAAATTAAACTAGAGCTTGTCACAGACTTGGAGAATACCCCCACATGCCACTTTGACAGACGTGTTAATATCACTTCCGCCCTCGTCACAGTAAAGAGACATTCTTTGCCACTTGCCACTAACAATTAATAACCTGGGTTCCTTTTAATGAACAATTGAGTTGCAGCCTAGAAAAAGCAAACCCAATACTTGACCTCTGACATTCAACAGTGACCTTGATCTTAGAGGTACAGGCCTGGGTTCTCACGCTAAACACACTGTCTCATGTAGGTGAACAATCATTCCAATTTTTTTTTAATCCATCAGTGAACAACAATGTTACAGCCCCGAAAGGAAGTGCGACGGATTGCGACATTTTACGCGATTCCAGAATAGCTCCCATCACAGATGGTTGAAGGAGGTATCATAACATACAATTAATGTATGATCTATTTCTAATTAAGAATAACCAATCGAAACTTACCCTAAATACAGCAATACACTACACATACATGCTACTTGGTTATACACATATGTACTGTTCTTCTGTTCATTATATATATGTACATTACTTTCAAGTTCCAATACAAAAGAATTGAATGAACACATTATCTACAATGATAATTTTATTTACTGTATTCACAAACTCTCTACAAGTATTGCTACCAACATCTGACATACACAATTTTAAGATAACAACACTATGTAATCATTGAGACATAAACCTACCTGTCCCCTTTGGGGATTACCACATATAACACTATACAAAGATCTCATAGCTCAATTGATCGTCACCATACAAAAAAAAATACATATAAATTATAAAACAATGAATTTTAACTAATAATAATAACCATACAAGTATTCTTGGTTGGAAAAAAGAAATATTTTCTAAATGAGTGCATTAATTCTGAGTCAACAATTTATTGGTTTATCAATTGCACACTCCTCATAAAATCAATGTAACCAATGTGTCAGGCACTAACAGAATATACAATGTACCACCACTGGTATTCATATTTCATGATACAGACATGCCAAGAAGACATGATTAGCCAGCTAGTTTTAATCAAAGAGAAGAAATCAAATGAAGAATACTCATCTAATTACCTATCAAACTTGACAACTTCAAAAATGTAACAAAAACATACAGTCAAACCTATGTTAGCTAGCAGCCACCTCCTGTCACCCAGTGAATAAAGGCCATTCTTTTAAAAATAATTAATGATTATTTAGAACAAAATGACATCCGAATAAAGCCCACCTGTCAGTATAGGTGACAGTCTTTATGTCTTTCCGAAGGTCAGCCCTTGTTCACAGGTTTGACTGTAATTCAGAACATAACTCATAAAATTTGGTCCCTACATCACACTACATGAACAAGAAAACATTCAACTAACAAACTATGTGATATTCTTACTTAAGAATTTATAATTACATAATAAAATCCAGGGATTTGTTAGAAAAACCTACTTGTTTAAAACAATATAATGTGGTTTAATCTATGTGGTTTTCAGCTAATATAAACATATTGTACTCATAAAGACTTACTTAAGTTTACTAATAATATGATTTACGGCCAAAATGTACATTTTAATAAACCGGTAGACTAAGCAATGTTCTGTAACTATCAAATGCTCTTTTTTACAATTGTATGATAACAAGTACATGGGCACCTACAGATTTTCACTATTCACTAATTATACAAAGTTTCTTAACAATATGGTAGACTTCATCTGAAACAGTATAACCCTTACTTACAGAGAATAAAACAGCTACTGTATACCATAACAAATTACATGTACATGTAAATACATAACAACAATATAATACAGACACAAATGAGACTAAAAAATACTCAACATGAATTTGTATATGATAGTTTGTATAAGTATGACAAATGTTGCACACATTGTTGATACACAGAAAAGAATTTTCACAGTCAAGATATTATAAGTTTCAGACAATCTACAACTTGAAATATAGATAGTAAGTCCAGAAACAGACCTAGCCTTGAAGCATCAAGACAAAAGAAGGCCATCAAAGCCAAGAATGTTATGTTGAACTTCATAATCATATATTTTGATAAACAGGTACCGGGGTATCATGTTGTAAATATGAGATGTCTAATTTCAGACTCAAAAGATTACCTAGAGTGTTATAATTAATAATTAAAATGAGTTTAGTTCAGGTTACAAAAATAAGAACAAGTCAATGATACATTGACAATACATGTATATACAATATGTTGTTTATGGATAGATTAAGTGAAACAGGTTGCTGGTTTCCACTGAGAGAGCCTACCCCGGTACCTCACCCTATAGATTTTTGGTCTCATTCATTTTTTTTCTTGCCTTTTATTCCAGTACTTTGGGTCCTTCGTAGTTTATAAAGGATGAAACCAAATGTAATTTTTTTCTTATTTTCAAATTATTTAATATGTTAAGATAATTAACTAAGAAAAGATACTTGAACAAAAAGTTCCGCCTACCTCCCAAACCTTTATTTTTGGGGGATGTTGGCAGAATCCAGGTTTTTTGTTTTTGGGCCTAACCAGATGATATTATACAGATGAGTCAGATTTAACAAAATTAATGATGACAACTATATTTTGGTTGATGATATGTATTCTTTCTGATTGTGAAGCGAAACTGCAGATCATACGAAGAACTCAACAATAAGTTTCTAAAGCCTCACTCAATTATTCAGATGTCTCAAATTTGTCGGATGCAAAGATATAGGAATGTATTATCGAACAACATACACAGAAATTAGTGAAGTCAAATGATAATATGTCATTAAGAATGAGTAATCTGTAGGAGATTATCAATGAACATGTTTATGCAATTCTTAAATATTCTGAGATAAGTTTAAAACCATATCTTTACAACAATTCAATCATTGACTAACTACATGTAACCTAAGTATTTAAATATTATCTATGATTTTGCAACAAAGAAATAACAACACAAAATGTGCACATTTTATCACAATCTACGTCTACTATGCATTACTTAGAGAGAATCATTTTTTATTTGTACCAATAATTACTTCAATCAAATTGCCACAATTCAACTAAAAACTATAACAAAATAAAACAATACTTAAAACTAAGACAACACTAATATCTACATAAATACACATTATCTATCGAAGAGCGTAAGTCTTTATCAATAAGCTGCACTGTGTCATTCAAGTTTACCAAGTATGTTTGATAAATGTTACTGAATACATTTAAAACACTGCTCAATTCCTGTCACTGCTTCTACTTTAGATCACACACAGAAGCTACCTCCATTAAGTGTCTCTATGTAATGGTACCTACATAAAATACAGAACATACATGTATTAGTACGCTATAATGAGACATTATCAATAATAAAGACAGTCACCCGCCCCCCACACTCCCTTCTATACCCCTGCATATTTTTACAGCAGATTTACACATTTCACAAAAATTACCCTATGCAAATCCAAAATCATATTCCAGTTATATGAAAAGTCTAAAATACAGTGAATAAAGTACATGTATTAAGATCTATCAACAAGGATACCAGTAGAAGTATAAATATCTTGGATCAATTTGGTCAAAACACATCATAATTATTACGATGGTGGATTCTGTCAAGTTTAAAGTATTCCCCCACACACAAACACAATTTTTTGGGGGGACACGGTTTGCAATTTGACCTCCAAGTGTGACCTGGACCCTAGGGAGCTTGATGTCGTGCGCAACACACCATCTGATGTTGTAGAGTAATTGTGCCAAGTTATTTCATAATTGTCAAGGATATGTCCAAGATATGGCCCATACCTTTCATTTCGTCTGTATAAATATTTCTTGTTTGAAATCAAATCACGTAGTTAACTTCAGGAACATTGATTGAAGCATTCTTATTCAATCTATTGTATCTACAATCGTATGTTATGATTTACACATCATTCAAAGATGTAAATGGCAACAAATAAATTACAACAAACAAAATGAACATTTTGTGCTTGCCGTATGCCAGCTCTTTATAGTATATCAGTTATAATGCATGTACTAGAAAAATCCCACAGCAAATAGTTAACCAAACCTAACCAATACTTCTCAGTACCAAAGTCTCAGCAAATAACTACCAACCTCTCATCATGAGTCACTCAAATCAACAGTGAAAGATAACCGCCTATGATGCAATGTTTTCAACCTAATTTTCACTGAGGACATGGTGACACATGCAGGCTTTAAACTCACAAACCGGCACTCTCACTGTATAAGCCAGACATGCAGGCTTATACAGAGCAAGGAAGATGTCATTGTAACCTTAACAGAGTCAAAGATTAGACAAGAGCGCTGCAAGTGGTGGTAATGCACCTCTGTTCACTGATTCAGTGAGATCTATCCACATATGAAATTTTATGTTGCCAACTCTCATAGTTTCTGAGTAGTTTTGCACAGGCGCAGACGGCGTAGTAATCACAATAGTTTGAATTTTTCGTCGAAAACAGCTGACCTAATAAAATGCATGTCAGCTGTACATAACCTAAACATTGTTTAATGAACAACATGAAAGTCAGGAACAATACAATCATATAAGTAAGTTCTATTCTGTTCTGATAGATTTACATCAATATATATCAGGTGACACTTCATAATCATATACATACCTGTTGCACAATTCACCTCTGACTTCCTGAAATACAAATAAACAAACTATGAATCATGGACTAAAATGCATACACAAACCCATAATACATTATACTTGATACAGCTTGCTTCAACTATAAATTTATAACAATTACCAACTAAAAGAACCATCTAGATTTTGAAAAAAAATATCAAAAAAGAAAACAAAATATCAAAATATTGCCAATATAAGTAAACAATCACAGCTAAATATTCTTGTTATAAAAAAGAATAAAATGTATTAAATATTTTTTTTTATGTTTTCATCTGAATTCCAGGTTCAGTCTCATCAGCCTTCAATACAAAAAAGTCTACAAGAAATCTGACTATTTTACTTAAATAAATAGTTCATACTTTCATTCTTCATGGAAGAATATCCAGATGATCCAGTCATATACTGCGCAGAAGCTTGAGAGTCAGATCCTGAAATGCCAGTATTGCCCTGAGATTGCTGAGCAGTTCCATATGCTGGCTGGTTGGATCCTAACATCGAATTCATTTGACCTTGCATTTGACCTTGAGCCATTTGGTTCGACATTTGTCCCTGTGCTTGACTTCCAGTTTGATTTTGACCCATTTGTCCAGGGGCCTGATTACCTCCCTGACCTTGAATCTGTCCCTGACCTTGAATTTGTCCCTGACCTTGACCCATCTGTCCTTGCATCTGACCCTGACCCATTTGACCTTGCATCTGGCCCTGACCCATTTGACCTTGCATCTGACCTTGTCCCATCTGACCTTGACCCATTTGGTTCCCCATACCCATCATACCCATTTGGTTCATCATTGCCATCTGATTGGCCATCATGGGATTCATCATTCCCATCATACCCATAGGATTACCCATCATACCCATATTTCCCATCATTTGACCCATTTGATTCTGACCTGAGCCGCCTGATTGTGCGGATTGTGTCTGTCCTGCATAGGAAGTCACTGCTTTGGAATCAGTACCATCAGTAGATTTAGAACTGGTCTGCTGATTGGCCCCTCCCCCACTGCCCATGTTACCCATGTTATTCATTCCCATATTTCCCATCATACCTCCCATGCCAAAGCCCCCCATTCCCATATTCCCCATTCCCATATTCCCCATGCCACCTCCCATATTCCCCATTCCCATGCCACCTCCCATATTTCCCATTCCCATATTCCCCATGCCACCTCCCATATTACCACCCATATTTCCCATTCCCATACCCATGTTGCCACCCATATTTCCCATGTTGCCACCCATATTTCCCATATTTCCACCCATTCCTCCTCCCATATTACCACCCATACCACCTCCCATGTTTCCCATATTCCCCATATTGCCTCCCATATTCCCCATATTTCCTCCCATATTTCCCATGCCACTACCCATATTTCCCATTCCCATTCCAGAATTACCTCCGTAACCACCCATGTTGTTGTTCATACCAGACTTATTGCCCATATTTCCTGCAAAAGCAAATAAAACTATGTTACCAACAGTTCAAGCCAGCTTTATATTGCATATCATCAATGACAAGCATACAGGCTTTCAGCTGTATAATCAACATCCTTTATTTCCATTGACATCCTGTGCATATAAGCAATTATAAACAGCAAATATGTGCGATCATCTGCTGTCTACATACACATTACCAGAAAAGGTGTCAATCAAATTCATTGATAAACTAATGATAGCTTTGAATGCAGGATATTCCTTGCTACCAAATTGTAGCACAACCTTCTCATCTGTTATAATTCAATAGCTATTATAGTAAACAGTCTCGTGGCTAAGAAATGGGTCATCTATTACCTGTGTGTGATACTTCAGTTTTGATTATATCAGAAGATTAAACAAGAGGGCCATGATGGCCCTGTAAATGCTCACCAGGAAAAAAGGTCATTTGGAGACGAACATTGTTAAAATGTTTCTACACGAGTCTAAGTAAAATCAAGTGACCCTAAGGTCAGGGCCAATTTTTACCCCAGGGCCATAATATGAACACTTTGGAAGAGGTCTGCTAGACAATGCTATATACCAAATATCTTAGCTCTAGACCTTGTGGTTTCGGAGAAGATTTTTCAAATTTTCCTATATAAAATAGAATAAACCCAACAAACATGGTAGAGGTCCACTAGACAATGCCACATACAAAATATCTAAGCTCTAGGCCTTGCGGTTTCGGAGAAGAAGATTTTTTAAATTTTCCTATATAAGTCTATATAAATCAAGTGACCCCTGAGGCGGGGCCAATTTTGACCCTAGGGCAATAATTTGAACAAACTTGGTAGAGGTCCACTAGACTATGCTACACACCAAATATCAAAGCTCTAGGCCTTGTGGTTTCGGAGACTAAGATTTTTTTAATTTTCCTATATAAAATAGAATAAACCCTAGGGCAGGGCCAATTTTGACCCTGGGGCCATAATTTGAACAAACTTGGTAGAGGTCCACTAGACAATGCCACATACAAAATATCTAAGCTCTAGGCCTTGCGGTTTCAGAGAAGAAGATTTTTTTAATTTTCCTATATAAGTCTATATAAATCAAGTGACCCCCGGGGCGGGGCCAGTTTTGACCCTAGGGCAATAATTTGAACAAACTTGATAGAGGTCCACTAGACTATGCTACACACCAAATATCAAAGCTCTAGGCATTGTAGTTTTTGACAAGACGATTTTTTAAATTTCCTATATAAGTCTATGTAAAATCAAGTTACCCCAGGGGCAGAGCCAATTTTGACCCCAGGGGAATAATTTGAACAAACTTTGTAGAGTTCCATTAGACAATGCTACATACCAAATATCTCAGCTCTAGGCCCTGTGATTTCGGACAAGAAGATTTTTTAAGTTTTTTCTATTTGTTGCCATAGCAACCAGAGTTTTTAATGAAATTTCATTTTTTGAACAACTTTGAAAGGGGACCACCCAAGGATCATTCCAGCAAAGTTTAGTTGCAATCGGCATAGCGGTATAGGAGGAGATGTTGTTTTAAGTGTACATTGACGCCACTTCACGACGTACTACGCACGACGCACGATGGACGCAGGGCGATCACAAAAGCTCACCTTGAGCACATTCGTGCTCTGGTGAGTTAAAAATTGTGTATTGATAATTCTAAAAAATGTAACTTGATAAATGGGGCCCAGCTTGACATGTCAAATAACACAAAATTTATCATGCCCAGACTTAATAAGATCAAAATACATTTCAAAATTTTGTGAAGTACTATATATATAAAGAAAAACGCTTAAACTGGACGTTAGAGCAGTGAAGACTTGAACTTCAGGGACAAAGGGTAAACATCTGAATCATCACTAACTCACATAAAAAGCAAAATTATGATCAGAAAATAAACAATTCAAAATATAAGAAATTAATCAATAAGGATGAGCAGAATTATAATAAAAGAAGAAAAGTGACAAAAACATGAGTCGCCTTTCATTGGAGGGAATGCATAATTATAAACAAGAAGTGTTTATGAAACATGGTTGCTCTCTCATGACCTTAACATCAATAAGGGCCATCTACATTTGATG
The DNA here is from genome assembly GCA_964023205.1 of Lutraria lutraria. Classification (NCBI taxonomy): domain Eukaryota; kingdom Metazoa; phylum Mollusca; class Bivalvia; order Venerida; family Mactridae; genus Lutraria; species Lutraria lutraria. The sequence goes on from OZ026843.1 coordinate 25,542,462, forward strand.
ACCAACCTCCCAAACAAATCTGAAGAGCTTAGGCCAAATTGTTCTCTAGTTATTGGTCGAACAAGGTTTGGTTACGGACGGACGGACCGATATAAGCAAAGCAATATACCTCCTTTTCTTCGAAAGGCACCTAATTACAAACACACAGTAAAAAACTGAACTGCAGATAAATTACAATCACACTAGTATGGAAATCTTTTCAACTTACTTTTATTCATGCCCATGTTAGACGGACCACGATCTTTACCTGAAATTAAATTCAGCAGTATGTAAACAGACAAAACATAAATGTTCTACAATCAATAACAAAACATACTCCTTACAAATAATCTCTCAGACAATAGTTACAATATTAATGATATTAGGAGATTGTAATGGATGAATTGAATGTACTTACCAACAAAACAAAAATAATTATGAGACAAATGAATTTTGTTATATGAGTAAACATGTACATACATATCCAGATAGATTTAATATTGAATAGAAGTTGTATTCAAATCATCAGATGAAAGTAATTGAATATTTTGTCTGTTTGTTTAAGTTTTACGCCCCTTTTCAACAGTCAGAGTCATATGAGGTGGACAGTTCACCTAACCATCGTTCCTGAGAAGAACCAGTACTAGACTACCATCCTCCGTAAGCAACTGCCTACTATCTCACATAAAGAGACATGGTCGGTGGCTTGGCTCAAACCCACAGCCCTCTATCAGTGAGTGGTTACAGAAATTGAAGAAATAACTTACCTCTACGGGAAGAAATTGATTCAGCTTTCTTCACTTCAACCAACTGGCCGTCAACATCTAAGTGTTTCTTCACTGAAATTGTAGTATGAATATAAAAACATTGAAGTTCATAAAATCCTGAAATCAATTTTAATTAGCAATAAAAGAAAGATTTAGAATCTAACTATTCATTGAAACAAAATCACGTTTGTATAGATCTGGGATTCCAATGAGATGTAGCATGCCATGTTTTCAGCAAGGTTTTGACCAGCTTAACTGGGGACATAATTATGTTGTCTCTTCCATGATTGGGGCACAGACACAAACTAAGATGAAAGGATGAAAACAAATTGAAGAAAAAAACAAGGAAAGCTAGAAATGACTGAACATTTCCCAGCCATGGCACAGACACCTATCAACACCCTATAAGCTTGACTTGATAATCACAACTAAGACTTACAAACAGCCTTATCCACAGAGTCTGTGTCTTCAAAAGTTAGGAAGGCAAATCCACGATGACGACCAGTTACTTTATCCATCATTAATTCAACATGTTTCACACGTCCGAATTGTTTAAATTTTTCTTCCAGTGTATCAGATGTCGTAGACTGACTTACACCACCAACAAATAACTTGTAAACAGATTCTTTGATGACGTCAGTATTCGAATGGTTCAAAGTCTACACAATGAAAGATATGCATGAATAAATCTTAAAAATCTCATGTAAATGGGGCAAACTCATACATCAAGTCAATCACATGAATAGTTATTTAACTTGTTATGCATAGATGTAAACATCAATACTGAAATATCAAAGAACAAGATATAAACATACTAATTACTCAAATGTCTAAAAATGCTCTGGTTTCATTTAATTCTCATAAGTTTAAGTATTTCAGATTTTGCTATTTAAAAGCCTTTCTTTCCTAGACAAACATTATTACCGTTCTAGGCATGGCACGTTTGGTATCTACTTGTCTCCCACCTATAATATGGGGCCTAGAAGCCTGACAATCGTCTAGCATTCTTGATTCAGAAAATGTCACAAAACCAAAACCTCTTGATCTATAATGAAGAACAATATAACTTGCATGTAATTACTGTATATACAATATAAAAAGAAGTTTGTAGCAACATGGTACTGAATTGGCTGTAATATTAACTCACTGCCCAGTTGGTAGAACATCTAACTAGCAGGCAGGAGGTCATATTAGAAATGATCCATAACATTCCTTACAGAAAGGTCTGAAATTGAACATCACATAGAATAAATTGTTGAAAAGACTCTTAGTTTTGAATTTTTTTTTTTTTGAAGCCAGTTGTACTGTCAGATCTTAAATTTAAAACTGAAGACTAGAAAACTGACCAAGAAAGTGAGTCACAAACAAATGATACTGCAAGCCAATATTTTCTTTAATTGATAAATTAAGCTTCTTTATGGTTTTACCTTCCAGTCTGAGTTTCTTTCATCACAATACAATCTTCAACTTCACCAAATTGTTCAAAGTACTTTTTTAATTCATCATCTGTAGTATCATAACTAAGTCCTCCAATAAACAATTTCCGGAACTTCTGGGACTCCTCCCCATGATCACTGTCATGTCTTTTTCTTTTATTATGGTAACGTTCACGGTTATCATCTTCATCGTCATTTCTGTATTGACGTTGATTACTGCTGTATTGCTTTAAACAAAGGAAAGAATATTGGATCAATGAAACCGATGCTTAATTATACCATTACAATTGTTACTTTTTTAATTGAGAGAATTGGTGACATCAGCACAACTTCATTCAATGCCTTGTCTATAAAAAAAGTTTTAACATATTTCTAGGGGCATTAGTATGATTACTGTATGACACATCGGACCAAACATATGCTTACCATGCTGTTTTTGACCAGGGTATTTCAGTCAGTGGTTTCTTTCACTTTTAGGGAAAAGGTGAAAGGCCCCTTTAGATGGAAAATCATCTCGCAGGTAGAAAGGGGAATAATAACATGACAATTAAATTTTGGGAGGATTATTATGTTTACATACTTAATAGGTTATTACCTTAATGATTAGAGACAAAGAGCTATCTAATACTATAGGTCAATTTTAGGATCTTATTTACCATAACTTTTTTAAAGAAAAAAATCCACTAAAGGGGATAATAATAAACTTTAGGGGATAATATATATATTTTTCAGACAAAAATGGAGCTGGATTTCTGCCCAAAAAACACTGCCAATTTCTACTTATTTGCTACAAACATGTAACAGGGCCTTTTTTCCTTCTAAAACAGAAGCCGAAATTTGGTGACTTCCCAATCGCAAAAAGGCTGTTTTTTTCCCAATTTTGGGAAAGAAATTCAACAAAATACAACTCTGTAAACTCTAGTCTAATTTGATAAAATATGATTCTCCCTAAATCTATTGCACATGTTCTGTGATTAAAATGCATATTATTAAGCATTATTTATTGAAATGTTACATAACTGTTTCTAATTTAAAACTTACTTGTAATTGATAAAGAGTTTTAACAGAACACAACTTGGTTGTCTAACCTTTTCCCAATTTGGCCGAAAATCACACATGAACTCCCCAAAATGAAAGGCTAAGGCCTTCCCCAATTTTTGGAAAAAAAGACCCAGCATAAGGCAGCTTAGGCTTGGTGACAGACTTATTTTTAATTTGATGATCCCTAGGGCTGTGCTGGCAGTGGCCACCATAACCTGAGAGGCTTGGGGGTGGCAGGCAAATAAGCAGTCAGACAAAACTTTTTTTCTATGACTTCTTTCTCTTACTATACTCTCTTTTGTATTCTTTTTTTATTTTATTTTTTTCTGACCAGCAACCACCCATCGCGTTATAGTGAGTGTGACTGTGACAGTGCAACCTGTAGATATTGATCATTAGATGTAGGAAAAATGTAAATTTTATCAACTTTGTACCCATTATAAAGATCGATTTAGAATTGAATTGTCTGACAGTACATGACTACATGTAGTTGTATACAGTGTGGAATTGGTTGTCACAGATATTTTTGGGGCGATTTTATAGCCGAAATTTGGTCATATTCCCAATGGAAAATAGTATCTTTTTTTCCCAATTCACAGACAAAAATTCCCAATCCCCCCAAAAAATATTTTTTTAAATTAATTCTTAAGTTCATTAACATCACTATTAGCAGTTAATACCTTATTCTGCTACTGTTCTATGGGAGAATAAGTAGACTATGTTGAACATTGCAAAAATTCTAGTTATACATTTTTCCCAATTTTTATTAAAAATAAAATACCGCGAAAATTCCCAAACCCAAGGGGGGGTCATATTCCCAAAACACTGAAAAAAAAACACTGGTTGTATACGGAGCGGAAGTGAATGTGGCTTAAGTATGTTAAACAGTTGATACTGCTTATAATTTATTAATTACATGCAATGTAAAATAGTTTTTTTTATAGCACATCCAGTGATTCACACAGATTATTCATCATTGTTAACGATTCAAGTAAGTTTTGACATAATTTGAATTTCCGCACTTAAATATGCAGATCTTTGTAAGGTTGAGAGGATTCAAATGTGTTCACGAAATCGTCCAATCAAACTTGAAGCCATATTACAGCTACCAGAGATAAACCATCCGTTTGTATTATTTGTTAACATCAGAAACTATGTTAAGAAGTATCATGCAATATCGGTCATACAAACAAAATTATGTATCAATAAAGCGATTGACACAATTGATTTTAAAACAGCGTGACCTATTTCAATTTTAAGAGTGGGTCGAGTATCCCGGATATAACTGGGAACGAAGAGTTCGAGATAAAGCATTAAATAATGCTTGCTTTATTTGTGGTTCTATGTGGCATCAAATAAGCTTATCACAATTAAAATGACTTGAATTATAGCAAACAATAAACATATAAATAGGCAAATACAGGAGTAAAATACAAATATTAATACTTCGCTGTCAGACATCTTTGTTATCTTGTGAACCCAACGTTCGCTTTGACCGGCAAGAACAGACAGTAACCAAAACCGCAATATATAAGAAAAAGACGCCACTCGTTCGTAGCATTAAAACAATCAAGTACTTATATACATACTTGTTTGTATATAAGTCCTTGTTGCAATGATATAAATCTATATTCCATCAGGGACTCTAGATTATATAGTATCCCTGATTCTTCGTAGAAATTCTGCTGGTCTTTATACGTTTTCGATTTATATTTCACGATTTTCTGTGTTATATCCAGGATATATGCTGGGACCAATATACATGTACGTATTCATGTATATGTATTGGTCCTAGATCGTAGAGCTTGTACTTACTGTAAGTAACACGGATCGTACTGGAATTAACGCCCATGACCGTATGTGCGTCAAAGTTATCATATTTAGACTACAGTACTACAGAAAATTATATTGTAAGTTCAACACGTAACGTAGAACTTCTCAGTATGTATATAGAGGATTGTGCGAATCGCCGAGGTGCAATTAGGGTCACGTGGTTCGATTTTATTTCAATAAGATTAGTAGCGGGAACATATTTCACGATGTTCACTAGTTTCCGAAGTAAGCTGACGTTCATATATGCTCTTTTTACACGTGTTTTTACCTTGACCAGAATATTTGTTGGACAAAACTTTATTGAATATGTCGGCTAAATGTCCAGGTAATACTGAAAAACGCTAATCGATTAAACTACTAGATACTATAACTGATCCGCTGAAAATGATTTTAAATAGTATTGTTCTAGCATGTTTGGTGATATAAACAATTTATTTGTGTCGTGGTGATGGAGACTGGAGAAGCGTGTAGCTTTAAAACATATAACAGACAATGAGTTGTCGTAATATGGCTTTTATAATATATAATATGGCTTTTATTGTAAAAAGCCGTAACATCATGTTTAAAACACAGTAACATATAATTTATCATCACTTAATTATCAAAAAAAAACTGCCTGTTCGAATTCTCGCGAGGAATTGTAACGTAGATTACATTGTGAATTAATTTCTCTGACCAAATTAAGTCGACAATTCCGCTTTTTTAATTTGATTTTGTTTTTGTATGTTTGTTTTGAATTATGTAAATTGGTTCGATTCTCTTCGGATTTATCATGTAAGTGTAAGGAGATGCTGATAGTTAGATCTAGCATTTCGATATTCTGTATCAGACCATTCTTTCTTTTGATTTACATGCTGTGTAGGCCTATATCGTAATTATAATTTTAATGAACAGTCTTCTTAAACAGAGGATCCGCTACTTCACGACTGAACAATACGACCAAATTCAAATAAGTGATTATCTTTATCTACTTTTGTTATATTAGTATTACAACTCAATGAAAACATCAATATGGTGCGTGATCACTATATACATTGAAACCATCTGCTGAGAACTCAATAAAGTTGTCAATGAAATGAAAGTCATTTTCACGAGTCAATACCCAGTAATCAATATTACCACATGTACATACTTTACTGTTATAATTACATATATCTGTAAGAATCTAGCCTAACCGAACATTAACTAATTTCATAGATGTTGCCTTGCACAAAGTTATAATAATTGTAAACCTCTTGTGTTACACACAAAATCTTGAGAGGCCCCATCAGTGGATAATTAAAGCTGTGCTGTAAAAATCTGGATCAATATATGTCGTATACATAATTGTCACATTTTACATAATCTGCATTTTTACCAGATCTTGTGTTAAAATCACCAGCAATCATGACACTTCTTATTGATCAAATTCTAAAAGTCTTGCTGAAATATTTTAATCTGAAAAAATGTGTATGTTCCACGTATAACTGTCATTTCTTTGTATTCTGTACAGTTTTCTGTAACATTCGCCTCAAATGCTTTGAGTACATGTACAGCGGCAAGCCAGTGTATTTTTCAATTGGCGCGAATGTTACAGTACAAAGCATTGACAGCTAGTTAGCTATACGTGGAACATACACATTTTTATTTGCTAGCATGCACTATATGTGTCAAGAAAACTGAAATCGGAATAAAATACTTGCAGCCTCCTAAAAGTGTCACTCAAATGATGGTGCTTTTTTCACTTAACACTTAAAAGAATGTGAATAAATGCCTATACAACCAAACCGGCAATCCAGATATAGTGGAGAAGCGATTGACATTGACGCTTGTTATAAATGTTCAATGGTTGTAATAATGGTGTATTTGTGTCTCTGATTTGAATATGATGCTGAATATGACGACATTGATGATGATAATAATGATTATGTTGATGACAGAGACAATGTTGACGATAATGCTGACGATGACGTTAATGATGACGATGATGATTTTATTTTTCTTGATACATCATTCTCACCGTAACTCAACCATTTGAGAGGTTGAAGAAACATGTAAACGCATAGAACAAACGAGAGCAAATTAATCCTGTATGTTTATTTCAATGAATTGTTTATATTTTCGTGAATGAACAATCAACCAATTATACTTTCGCCATCAAAATTTCTGAAATTGAAACAAAAGAATATAACTGATATCGTAGACGTCAACGTAACGTATACAGTCAAACTCGTCCACATCATTTTGCGTAAATACAGTTATCGTCCATCTTATACCAACATCCCTACAGCGAATCCAGTGAAACTTGAATACCCAAATCGAAAGATTCATACTAAGTGTCTGTGATGGAACAAGTCAATATGTGCTGTGTTAGATTAAGCTTAGTATTAGTTTGTTCTTCGATCACGGCGCTTTTTCTGTTTATCCTAAAACCCCGTTCCCACAACGCGACAGTTTTGTCGACAGCCAGTGTATGGACTGATAATTTTTTTTATCAATATAAGTGTGACGTGCGGATGGCACATACACGTCTAGCCCCCGATGTTCGTGGCTACCAAAACGGGTTAAACATTCAGTTAACTTACGATATTTTGCAGAGCGCAAAGTTGTGCACCTCGCATAAATTATCGTCCCATTGTAATGCTCCTGCATTGAAGATTGCTAAACAATGTTGTCCACCAAGATTATCTGGTTCCCCTGGTGCCCAGTTCAAGAAAGATAAAGCTTCGCCATTATCCGGGGCTCTCCACACCCCTTCTTGTAATAGGTCTGTTCCGCCAATCCAAATTTGACTTGTTGATATGGTGCCTGAAAGTGTACATGCCAAAAGTTGTGTAAATGACTATAAATGTTCTTGGCCCGTTTAAAAAGAACATCTTTGTAAAGAAAGAAAATATTTTTGGTGTATACTTTTGTCACTAATTTATAATTTATATATATATATTTATTAATACATGTACGAGATACTGGTCTGTAAAGGCATTACAGATTTTCTTAAACATTGTCTTACGTTTATCCATTTAGATAGTGCGCAAACTGCTTTTCTGTTACAGCAAATAATGAAGAAATGTAACTCATATGTTCGTCTGTTCATCTTAGGCATTTTGGATTTTTTTTCGTGATAAACCCCTTTGCAGAATACGGCATATCACGGTTATATAATGTACTCTTAGGAACCCGAATATTTAGGCTTACTTCATTATATTCATTTTCATTATATAACCATTGATCTTTTTTGCGTCATCCACGGTATTAATATTTGAACTTGGTATCTTATTTCATACGCAATTTGTAAAAGCAAAAATATGTACAAAATGTACTCAAAATAAAAATATTATTCTTATTATAACCTTACTATACACATTACTGAAATGTTATTTACTGCCTAAGATGAAAATTGGATTTTTTTTCGTGATAAACTCCTTTGGTATTCTGAACAGTACTAGTAAGATATCAATATACTTCATTACGTAATCAATTCATCCCGACAGCTTGGTAATAATTGTGTTTTTGTTTCAAGAAAATATTTACTTACTATGTTCTCGTAAAAGATATCCATGAACGAAGTCAGATTCGGACTTGCTCCCAACGACCGCCAATTCTGCACCAATAGCTGAGCAATAGGTCTGTAAAGCATTATATACAATATACACAGGAATTAATGCTATAAAATCAAAGTATTGGACGTACTTATGTAAGATGAACTTACACAGACTTGCAATGCAACATGGATCGTGAACTAGTTTAACAACTACATGGCGGATGTAGAAAACTTATTAATTTGGTCCTTCGGTCAAAATTCATGCGCGCCTTTCCGTTTCCAATAAAGCGGCGTTGAATGAAAAATGGAGCGTTTTCTGTTCGCATAGTGGTCAATTTCCTATGATTTATTAAAAAGTCCTCCATTTTTGCAGAAAGCAGAAGTAATCAATAATCTTGAACGTGTATCGGTCCTTGTTCAATTCAACACGTCTGTCATATACTAAGACATTGATTCAACGTTTGCGTTGATACCAATTTCTGCTCTATAAGTTTGATCCTGTGTAAATCATTGTCAGCTGCTATACACAGTGAATTAATCATCATTTTTTTATTGACCTTTGTATAATCGGTTCGACGTGATTATCAATATTACTAACAGAACGGGTACTCATTCAAATACCAACAATGGTTTTACCAGTACAAAACAATTCAAATCGTATTTATGGCACTGGAAGTAAATTTACCTTGGCTTCCGCCCATGACGCTTTCACCGGAAGTATAGCATAACAAGAACCCATGTGAGCTTCAAAACCATCGGGACAAGCGGAAGATGTCAAAACTGTAATAAAGAATAATTAACCGTGACTATAGCAAATAATTCCGGGATATCGGAAGTACGTGAATACGGACCATTGTGCATTTCTAGTTAACTAATCATTTAACTAGGCAAGAAGAACAATGCTTGAGTGAGCGATACTTTCTATAAGACTAAACAGTGCGACAGAATCATCACAATTTCGTGACAAAACCTATTCATGACAAAATGACCTCGGAGTGAAGGCCACCTGGCAATAAAGGACACATGATGTCTGTTCCAGGGTGGCCTTTGTTTACAGATTTGAATGTTTGTCTTTTTGTTTCTCCATCGTAAACATTATAGGTCTTCATGTCGACCGATATACGACTTACCAAAACAGTACAAACTCGACGTACATCTGTACCTGTTGAAAATATATCTGTCATTAACAAAATTAACACATCGAAATTGTCAGAGTGGCAAAATAATCTCAGGCTAATTACATGCATGCCTAAATGTATGACTTACCATTAATAACCAGCAGTATTAGCGCGTATGAGAACATTGTTGAATGGCGTAAACGACACAATATTTTTCCCTTTCTTCGTTTTGCTTCTCTATCTAACAAGCACGACGTAGATCTTGGATCGCGCCGATACCAATCCTATTATTCGAGTTTAAGCCTACTTCAAGATAACATGACTAATGCTATATTTAGAAAGAATGGAAAAAATTTTTGTAAAATGATTATGTTTTATCTTTAAAGCTAATAAATACAATCAATTTGACGACAATATTTTATTTACTGTACTGTAATAACCTATTTTTTATCACAAAATAAATCTTTAATAAAGCAACATCTTTTATAGAAATTGTCAGCCCAAGAAATAAAACGTTTACTGAAGCAGACGTGTGGTAAGTATAACATTATATCCAAAATAAATCCAGAGTGGCCTTCCAGAGTGGGCAACAACATCCCTTCAACACCAACACGACCCCCCCCCCCCCCTCTCTCTCTCTCTCTCTACGATTTAACTATTAATTTAACCTCTCTGGAGAAACGACCTCTCAACAGCAACATAATTTTCATGCTACTCCCAAACTAAACACATAACAATTTACAAAATACGTGTACATGTAAACGCTTACAAGTCTGATTAGACGGTACTGGCCTTGTGTCTCACAAGAAGAAAAAACGAACCACAACAAAAGTTGACGTTAAATGACGTATAGCTAATTTGAGTAAATGGACACACGGCCTAAACAAATTCGAATGTAATAAGACTGAATTTTCTTCGAAGTTCTATTGAAATTATTTTGTAACAATACATGTACGAAAACGGCCTTCATTTGATCACTAGTCTTCACCGGTATATGAGTTCGAATCCCACCCGGAACTAAATTTCATATTTGAGGAAGCTGCCCATCTGGCTTACATACGGAAGGTCGGTAGTTCTACCCAGGTGTGAGCCGGGGAGTTTTCCTCCACCATAAAAGCTGTAAAGTGACCCTGGCTGTGCGAGATCAAACGCCATTGAAAAAAAACGTCTGTTTCCTAAAACAATGATTACACCGCCGTTTTTTAACTGAAATATAGTTGAAACAGACCTAAAACCCCGGAAAAGGTAACAAAAAAACCCTAATTATATATAATTTTATGCTTTGTTACATTTTATCGTAGACAAGACTGGCACTTTGTTCTTACGAAATTATGCACCGCCAAAATATCGACTGTTTACAGCTAAACCTTGAAAGTAAAATTAGGTTAATAACCGTCCTTATCTCTCTACTGGTTATCTTATAGAGTGATTTATTCCGTAAGATTCCTTCTATTGCATTATTTGAATAAACGATGATTGTTACCAAGACATTTTTCCTGTCAAGTGTTTGTGGTAAGTTTAGAAATATTTATTTGTCTGTTTATTGTGTTTTACGCCCCTTTTCAACAGCGGACTGTTTACCTAACGATCGTTCCTGGGAAGAACCCGACTTAAACCCCATCACAACTGCCTATAATTCTCCGATGAAGAGACATGGTCGGTAGCGGGGCTCGAACCCACGACGCTCTATCAGTGAGAGGTTACGGTGATTTGAAGTCAGCGACTTCAACCACTCGAACAAGGAGGCAGTTCTCTGTAATGGAATCTCTTTCATCCGGACTTGTTCGGACCGTGGGAGTCCGAATTATGAACGATTCCGGATTAGAAACATATTTTGTAGACAACACTACATACATTTTGTATACAAAATTTATCTATAAATGATGTCGAATTAAAAAGAGATGCCGACAAAGAGCGGATAAAAGTGCGACTGAGAGGCCCGGATTAGTTTCCATCGTTATGATTTGTTTCACAGATTTGGCACGATATGTCAATTATTTACGGCGGCCGGTTCACTTAACCAGTTTTCCTAGACTGTATTATAACCAGTACTATATCTTACCCTTCTAGAAGGAGCTGGCAACTTTTCAAATCGACATTTTATCAAATTTTCATAGAAGTGTATGACCTGTCTTGACCGTCCACTGAACATTATGAAATCCAACGTTAATATAGAAAGATGATTAAATGCAGAGATAATGAATTGACATTTTATTTACCAATATCATAAAACACTCTACAAGAGGAAATTTAAATATACATGTATGCAAATGTAAGCTATCTTAGAAGTCCGTTGGAATAAATTAAGATTGAATGTTTCGAGAATAAATCTGCCAAATATTTTTTATTCGTTTTCAAAATGTGGGCTACATACATTTATATTTTGTCCATGGAGTAATGCAAGTACTTTGATCGAATATTGATGCACATATATATCGTTGTTTAATATATCACAATCACTTATAATGAATGCTACATATATGTCCACTTTTCTTCAGTTATTGCAGCATTAGCGTGTCCCAATGGGTTTGACGCATACACAGAATTTTGTTACAAACTACTCCCAGTGAAAGCTTCCTGGGCAGAAGCTATGGTAATACGTTTTTAAAATTCTAAATTATTGTAAAATGTAGTCAGTTAGCATTTCAATTATTACATCACATGAATCTGGTTCGACTTTGTACATAATGGTATACATGTATTTCTGTTATATTTGTGTCTAAATGCACTTGTGACAGACACGTGGCCATCCAGTCACTTCACCCCCTATAATATCCTTTTATAACCTACCTGTATGTTGAAATCATGATAAAAACTCAAATCTTTGATATATCAATCGAACTTCCGGCAAAATCGAGAACGGACCTAATATGGTTTGGATATGTTGTATTGATTTATGATTTTTTTTAATCCTGATTTCAATATCCCAGGGTTACAGTGGGGGGGGGGGGTCTAAGCGGATGGGATGGCCATGTACCAAGCATCTGTGTCTTAGATTGTCATATATGTAGCCTTACTGATAAGTATTTCTGATTGGACATTTTCATTAATAAATTCGGAAGGGCCTACCTAATAACCCTTGTCTGCATAATATGGACTATGACTTATATGGTGATAAGAGTGTTGTTATCAGGTTTTAGATGGATCACGTGCAATCATGTTTATGAAGGGAATATTTTTTTGTATTCTTAGCGCTGTTTCAGTCGAACGTTTCTGGTCATATTCTCCTCATTCAGTTTGACCATAGCATTGATGGTCACTGTCTGGCCTCTTCAGCTTCACATTGTTCAAACGACTTTCTTTCAAGTCGCACGTTCTTCGGATACTCATCCAGATTACTAGTATATTACAATAAAAGCGAGATGAAGCACAATGAGAAACACCTGCTCAGTCAGATCTAATGCTTGTTGTCACTCGATTTTAGCAGATTTTGAATTGATGACCTAAATGAAGTTTAATTAACTGTGCAGGAAAATCCCATAGGGGATTGACACAAATAAAATTCGAAAAAAAGTGTCTAAGCATATAATTATAGATACTATATATATATAAATGTTTGTGTCAACCCCAATCTTTGGAAAATACTAACTAGTAAATATAGTTAATCATTTGAAACTACCATGCACTATCTATATTCAGCAATACTGTAAAGCAATAGGCACCTCACTGGCTGTTATCAATGACGATGCGGAGGAGAAATTCATTGAAACATTATTAAATCGGCAACATGGTGAGTATTACTTGCTCAGATGTAAACAAATCAATTGTCTTCAATTAATAGAACCTTGTTGAAATTTCCATTCGTCAGGTATGTAATATAATTTGAGTAGACACTACTATAGCTACTAGCACGTGACGTGGGTGTTTACATGGACGTGGACCCCCACCCACCCCCAATAAAAAGAAACCAATTAAAACGATTTTAAGAGAATCATTTATATAAAACTGCACACATGTAGCTGATTGATTTCTTAGCCAGTGGCTTTATTATTGCACAGACTCTCCACAAACTGCCCACTCTTCAAATCGTTACCAAGAGCATGTGACATCATTAGGGTCCCTGGGGTCCATGGTATTTAGTCTCTATTTGCTGTGATAAGCGGGCAGGCTGGTATCTCTTCCAGGTAACATAACCACGGGTCAAATCTGGATAGGCGGTACAGATCTACTACAAGAAGGTGTTTGGTTAGAACCGTTTACAAGACAACCTTTGACCTATTTCAACTGGGCTAATGGAGAGCCTGACAATCTCGGTGGACAACACTGTTTGGCAATATTTAATTCGGGTGCACTTCAATGGGATGATAATTTATGTGAAGTACACAACTTTGCTTTGTGTAGGACAGAGTATGTACTGAGCTGAATTTTTTTTTCACTTATGCGTAAAGTGTAAAAAATGTTTGTTTCTGGTTAAATGCTCTTTAAAGAATAGGATCAGGGATTTATAAGAAATCTTATACTTAAAATCATACATGGAAAGGTAAAGCACATCAGATGGTGAATGTATAACGTTCTTTAAACCTCCTAAAAAGCCTAGGGTCTTGTTGAAAAAACAACAACATGGTAGGCCAGGTGGTCTTGTTGAAAAAACAACAACATGGTAGGCCAGGTAACCAGAAACAGACATTTTCTTTTGCCTGACGAACAATAACATTATCATCATGTCCATTGTTTAACCTTTGTCATATTATAACTAGTCATTGTACAGTCATCTTAAATTCTCAACACTTCGTGTATACATGTACTGTCGAATCTGTGAACAAAGACCACCCTTGAGAAAGACAAAATGGGGCCTTTATGTACAGGCGGCCTTTATTCAGAGGTCATTTTGTTCAATGATGGTGGTCCCTCAAAAGACCTTTACTGACATGTGGCCTTTATTCGGGGCTCATTTTGTTGATAATGATCTATAATGGTTTTTAAAAGAATGGTCTATACTCACAGGTTGGCTTTCATTTGGAGGTCGCCTCTAACACAAATTCCTCTGTATTTTGACTTGATACTGAAACAACCACAGGCTACCGGCATGTGACAATAGCAAAATAAATTTAAAAAAAAAAAAAGTCACTTTTTCAGACTGTCTCATTGAATCAATTGGTAACAAAAACTTTTCTGACTATTCTTCATTCTTTATATCAACTTTTATATCACGTTTTTATACCTAAAGTCTTAAAGTCTGGTCCCATTATAATTTTATAGTACACATACATGTAATTCAATTTGAATTTAAATTCTATTTCAGGAATGAATCATAATGGCTTGCTTGAAAATGAATTCGTTTAAATCAATGATTTGTCTACAGGAATAATAAACAATACTAACTAAGCAATTTGTTATGTGAAAATTTCAATTAATAATATGTACTGAAGTATTCATAGTACAAAATTAATGCACTGCAGTACAACCTATTCAGAGTGGCTATCTCTAAGCAACAACCTACCTTCAACAACAGCATGATTTTTTCCTGTTTGATTTAATTATCAATTTAACTTCCATAGAGCAACAACCTCTCAACAACAACATAATTGTGCTAATCCCAAAGGATGTTGCTTTGGAGAGGTTGCACTGTATATGAATAACTGTAACCATAAATTATATAATAGCTAGCTTAATCAAGTATCACATTCAATCGAACTATTAAGTATTAACTACATGTAGTTCGAAATGGCTTGAAGTAGGAGAAGTAAACTATTTGCATGTAACATAATAATATGGAGCTTTATCAAAAGAATGCATTTTTATTTGTCACCAGAGCATTGTTTGTACAGTTTTGTTTGTTTTCAGTATTTCGGAACTTCTTTCTAATGTTGCACATGTACTTAATTTTAACCCTATTAATGCAATAATGTACATTTAGTTTGGAACACCATTTTCATCACTAACAGTGTCCTAAGAATCCTCATCATCAGTCACAGCAATAACGACCTCATCCTCCTTCACTCAACCTTGTTTGTTAGTGCATGTACATGAATCTGACTTTAGTAGATAATTAGCTTCTATGGTCTAATTTTCAACAATTTTGATCATTGAAGTTTCAATGTACATTTTATAAATTGTTGTCATTGAATAAACACTGATTGCCGAGACAGTACATATACCCATTGGTGACTAAGTTCATGTTCTTATTCGACAGGCTGAAAATTTATTATGCGCTAGCTTAGTAGTAATGATTCCAATGAGCAGTGTCTAAGAATTTATGAATCATTCTCATTGGTACTACTTCGGCCAACTAACCTCATTGGTGATGTGTTTGCTGATTTCGTGCTAAAGAAATATTACTGCTGAACAAGTTCTTAAAATGGTGTTGGTCAAAGACGGTATAGGTGCTAAAAAAATATTACTGCTAAACAATTAAGTTCTTAAAACGGTGTCGGTCAAAGACAGTATAGGTGCTCAAAAAATATTACTGCTAAACAATTAAGTTCTTAAAATGGTGTCGGTCAAAGACAGTGTAACATTTTTAACGCATAATTATCTTTCCAGCAGCGTCATCTTTGCTCTACATTACATACAGTCAAATCTGTGAACAAAGGCCAACCTTGGGAAAGAACATGTGGCCTTTATTGACAGGTGGCCTTTTTAGGGGGTCATGTTTTTTCTAGATGATTAATGGCGTTTTTTAAAAGAATGGTCATAATTTACAGGGTGACTAGCCTTTATTTGGAGGTGACTTTAAGCACAGGTTTAACTATATATATTGTACAATAAGCAGCAGATTGTAAAGACAAACAAACTTTGACAGTAGTTCCTGTCATTGAGGCCACCATATATGATGCATGTTAGTTTTTTATCCAGGAAATTTCAAATAGATCCAATTTCGTCTAATCAGGTACAGGGAGGTTAGATGTAGTCAGTCATGATACACTGAATGGATCTACAACCCTCATACAATAGTGGCTGTCACAAAAGTACAACATGTTTGAACTAAGATGATCAGAAATTCAAACAAGATATAAATATAAAACACCACATTTAGTTCATACAGTTTTATTGACACTTGAGCGGTACCTTCCTTAAGTTTCTAACAGTTAACACTAAAGAAATAAAAGGTTCTAAGAAAAAGATTAAAGCCAATTACTACCAAAACAGGTATAAAAAAAATATTAAAACGTGTTTCGACCTACCATGTTAATATTTTGGTCAAGTGGCCATAAACTGAACTATTTTATTCCAGTCTATATAATCATGTTACAGATATGTGATTGTACAAACATTTAAGTGGAGGAGAAAGGTCAGGCAATTTTGTTTTAAATAAAGTACATAGTTTATACAAGAAGCCCAGAAACTATTATGTATACAAGAGCGCTGCGAGAGGTGCTAATGCTTGTCTGTTCACTACATCAGTGAGATGTAATCACCTGTGAACTTTTATGTTGCTATATATACCTCTTAAAGTTTCTGAGTTATGTGCCACATTAGAGTTTTTGCACAACGCACAACAGCAGCGAGTTTTTTCTTTTTTTTTTTAAAAAAAACAGATGTGCTAAAAATGACGTAACAACAAATTCCAAGTGGTGCAATAATGCTCTTACTATAATAATACAATGTACTCTTCTCAGTGTAGAAAATCACATGACTCTGAAATGATAAACATGGTCGAAAATATCTCTTTGAGATGAAGCTATTGATTAGCCAATGGTTAAGATGTATTCAGGTATTCTAGTATCATATGTCCAATACAGACCTATAACTGCATAAATAAAACTAAGATACAAAGACTATAGTCTAAGACAATGAGTATCATAGGTAAACAAGAGTACATAATTCAACATATCATACAAACAGTTAACACATGTCATGTACAGTCAAACCTGAGTACAAAGGCCACCTACTGAACAGACAAAATGTGGCCATTATTGACAGGTTGATTTTATATGGAGGTCAATTAGTTCTAAATAATCAATACAGGTTTTTAAAAGAATGACCTTAATTTAGAGGTGGCTTGTAACACAGGTTTTTATCTCAGACATTCAATAACGAAGCATTGCATAACTTATGTGATCCCTCCCAAAAAATTGTGAGCTTTTTTTAAAGATTATTGATGCTCGAACTTGTTTTTTTAGACATGCATGAAATCTATCAGAATTACTCCATTTCTGATTAACAGTCAAACCTGTGAACAACGGCCAACCTCTGGAAATATAATATGTGGTCTTTATTGACAGGTGACCTTTATTCAGAGGTCATTTTGTGGTAAGTAATGAATGATGGTTATTGAAAGAATGACTTTTATTCGCTGGGTGGCCTTTATTTGGAGGTGGCCACTGACACAGGTTTGACAGTACTTCACTATCAATCATGTTATACTGTACAGATAAACATGCAAATTAGAATAGTATTCTTAATAAACATGATCTTAACAAAAAATACACAATACATTTATCGACAAATTAAGAAACATAATTTTGCAAAAATATAATTATTTATTATGTTAATACTTAAAATGTTAGTAAATGAACTACAAAAATTACATAATTCAGTAAATAATCAAATTCAATATGTATAATGCAGTAGAGCAAATACTGAACAACAACAACAAACAATTTGAACACAGAGTTCATGCTCCATGTATTGAGAAACAGCTACCCTGTCCAAGTAGTCATGTTGATAAAAAAATAAGTCATGATGGAAACATTGTATAACCAACTCAGGTATTCCTGTTAGAAGTCGATTCATGCAATAAACATGAAAACTAAGACAATAAAATTTCCAAAATAAAAATTAAATAAAGAAGTTCAATTATTTTCTTTAAAGATGAGTATAATCATAGTCTATATCAACTTTGACTTTAATGACTTTATTTGAATCTAAATTAGGCAGTGACTCTTCAACAGAATTGTTACTACTGGTGAACCCAACCATACTGTAGGACTGATCTAATGATCCTGAGCTATTCATTCTTGTTTCTCCTGTATTCTTGGAAGTGTTCAATTCCTCATTACTTCTCAAGTTTTGAATCGGCACATAGTCCAATTCCTTTGAACTGTCAACATTAAGTCCTAAGGTAGTTTCAGGGATCTGAGAGTTTTCATTAACAAAATCCGGTTCTACAAGAGTCTGTATATCATGCAATATGGCAGATTTTTCAGACTGAAGTTCTGGACTTAGTTCTCGACATGGTGATCTATTTACAACAAAGTTATCTGACGCAACGCTATCAGCTTCAGACACATTGCTTATTGTAGATCCACCACCAAGAGAAAGTACATCTGGATATGCATAAACAGAATTCATACCTGAACAATGACCAAATATATCAACAGATGAAACATTGCTTGATCCTGAGCTATATTTGGATAAACTAATTTCATCTGAATGAACATAATCATGCAAACCAAAATCAAATCCATCTGGAGCATTATCATCACTGAATGAAATACGGTTGTCAATTTCTTCTCCTACAGTCTGTGACTCTCCTGCACCTTCAACAACAGCCAATGAATAATTCTCTCTAGAGTCTACCAAATTAGCCCCATTACATTCATTTACACTTCCAGAGTATGCCACAGTGTAACTGTCCAACAAAGGTATGGATGTGGAGCCTGTCTGGTGAAGTTCAATTTGATTTCTTTCTTCATTATCCTTCTTATTAACATCATCAGCTTCTGGTTCATCTTCATCAGTGTCAAAGTAAAAATGCTCGGGTTTAGTGAAGACAACTGGATTTTCATAGGAGAGTTTATTATCAGCTAAAGGATCAGCAAATTTCTCCACACAAGTTTCATCAAAATTAGAAAACACGGAAGGATTAATAGCAGAATGTTTAGCACTTTGAACTGCAGCCATTTTTACAAAAGAGTGAGGCAAATACTCTAGAGAATTCTGAGGCATAGTCTGATTAATTTGTTCAGCAGGAGCAATACTATTTAACTTTGGAATCCATACACTAGATTTCAGATGTGGAAAATCATGGTCAACATATTCAGAGGTATTAGGAGAGGACTTGTTTGTAGATGAATCTTTATCTTTGTCTTTATTGCTTCTTACTGACTCTGTATAGTTACTGCTACTCACAAACCCATCATTTTTAGAATCTTCCCAATCAACAAGGGAATCAGACTCTTTAGAGTCATCGAGGTCCACTCCAGCATCAAACTTTCCAGAACCAGATAACATGGGCGACATTTGATCAACACAAGACTCTCCAAACCAATTCACTGGAGAGTCAACCATTACTGCAACATCACCATCACAAACTTAAAAAAGATAAGTAAAATAATTATGTAAATTTACTTATGAAATAACCAGTAATGTACAACAGTTACTATTGGTCCTTCAGTAAAGTCCTGACATTATTCTTTTTTACAGCACATGTATCTAATGAGTGTAGGACATTTGCCCCCATCGCTTCTTTTCACAAGCATTTTTAAAACCATTGAAATATATAAAAAAACTTGGGGGGGGGGGGCAAATGTCCACTTGAAAAAATAAGCATAGGGGGGCAAATGTCCACTTGAAAAAATAAGCATAGGGGGGCAAATGTCCATTAAGAATTAAGCGCTGGGGGCAAATGTCCACTTAGAAATAAGCATTGGGGGGCAAATGTCCTAGTAACCTACCATTTCTACTGGGAGGCAAATGTCCACATGACCATTTTTTCATTGGGGGCAAATGTCCAGGGGGCAAATGTCTGTATCCCGCATCTAATAAAAGGTACTTCATAGATAGAATGCTATTATTTAATCAACAATTTATTTACTTAGGTTTAACCTCACACTAACATCCAGGATCATTTAGTGACTTTTGTACATTTATCTGTGGGTTAAGACCCCAGGGATACACCTAGGTAGAACAGCTTCCTCACAAAGACTTTAAGCACTTGACCACAGGGCCCCTTCATTAACCAATAATAATCCCCTTATAACAAGGATAAATAGACACTGTTCCCTTCACCATTCCATTGAGACTTTGGCTATTAACAGAACTAAATTAAAAACACAATGCACCCCCTCCGGGTGACCTTGGTTGGAAAATGCACAGGTCCTGTAAAGTTTGTCATGATGAATCAACATATGAAGTTTGATGACTGTAGGTGGAAGCCTTTTGATTTTATAGGCATGATTAAAATTTGGTACAGACAAACGAAATGCAATAAATCCACAAAAAATAATCCAAATACAAAACCCAGAATACTGTAAACCAGGAAATTATTTCGCACATTTGAAGTTAGCGAGTTTCACAGTTGGGTTGTTTCTGCGAAAAGAAAATATTGCCAACCACTCACTTGTCTTAAAACTGTGAAAATTAGCAGCTACAAGAAGATTGTCTTGAAAGCTGCAATGGTTTACTAATTCTATGTGGTAATGGTAGAATTTTTACATGTTTACGATCCAAGGTGTGAAAAGAATACTTTACATAAGGTTGTATTTACTAGTTTTCTTGTTTTTGACACCCCTTATTAGAGTATTAAATATACACAGAGACAACTATTGTTATGGTCGCTAATTGATGCACAAACAAACCATTCCCTCATTGTTGTTTGACTTTTGAGCCCTAAAAGCTATGTATCTTGTCAAATCAACCACTTATACAAATAAGTAAGTAACTCCAATCAACAACAACCAGCCTTAAAACTTCTCAAACAATATATTCAAGCACCATGACCACTGACCCGATAAATTAGCTTTAGGTATATTGTAATGCCATGTCATGCTACATGTATTTAAAGAACACATTTCATTCAAATGGTTTTGTTTTGCGAGATTTGTGGTCAAATCAAATCCGCGAAAGTTTAAGGTCGCGAATACGCCTGGGTACATAATCAAAGTACTGAGAGTACTGTCAGGAACAAAGTTAAATCCATCCTTAAAAAATTAAAGGCCTGTCCTGAAATATTTTGTAAGTACAAGATGTGGTGTATACCTATAGGAACTTTGTTCCTAAGAATGCAAAAGTTTCTTGACACAAAAGTTTCCTAGTTTACAGTAATGTGCTGGGATTCTTGGTTACAATCAGCCAGTAAAAATTTTGTCAAATTCCTTTAAGAAATGTAGGAGTATCATAGAAGAAATTTTGGACAAAAAATAAACAAGTTTGAAGATTGTAGGTTTGGTACAAATAGATCGACAGATAGACAGATAAACAGACGGACTAAAAACAATCTATATGGGGGCATATATATAAAAAAACTTGGACACATATCTGTAACACAGGTATACATACCACCATCAGTAAACTGTACATGACTTGATATAGAGCTGTCCCCCTTCCCACTATCTTGCTCACAGATTGGCTGAAAAATAATGAAATATACACAGTAAACATCTCATTGAAATCTTTTTCATTAACAGCCCTATTTACTAAACATACATGAAATGCCGTTTACAGTTTAAAACAATCACATCAAAATCCTCCAATGAATGACAAAGTTACAGAGCAGACACGCCAAACAGACCAAAATTATGACCATTGAACTCGAAGTGTGACCTCAACCTTGTAGCTATGTACAGCCATGAAAGTTGTGCCGACACATTGTCTAGCGATAGTTAATATATGTGATAAATTATTTAAAAATCCATGATGATTGTCAAAATTACAGACTGGACACGCCCAAAAGACTAAAATTATGACCTTTGAGTTCTGAGTGTGACCTTGACAATGGAGTTACAGCCAAGGGAGTTGCGTGCGACACATTGTCTAGATGATTATACAACAATTCCAGTTTCCTGAATGATCTATTTTCTGTGGCATCGACCTCAAGTTTCTAGAAGAAAAGCCATGACTTGAAAATATTTAGGGCCAAATTGTGCCTCCCAAAGTACAAAGATAGGTTCAATAAAGGTAACAACAAACTAACCTGTTCATTTTTATCCCCATCTGTACCAGAAACCATAGTAGGAATATCTATGTGTGGCAATGTCTGAAACATTTATATGTAGAATATAATACATGTATTTATGAGAAATTGTACAGACTTGAACAAAAAACATCATTATGATTTAAAATATAATTTACATACATTTTTTGTATGTAATGAGAAATTTAGATGATTGAAGGTTTTTCAAATAATGAAAATGAACTACATGTATTAAGTAACCATGTGTTTACTTCTCATGGTATCATAACCAAGAGGGTCAAGATGGCCTTAAATCACTCACCTGGGAACAAAGACATCGTAATTAATGACCATGTAATATAGTTTTCATCTCGTATAACCCGTTTCAACATTTTGATAAAAACTAACACTAATTTTCATGAATACTGGATGCAGGTAAATGTACATTCTGTGTAAATATGATCTTGATTAGTGAAGAAATGAAAGTACTAGAGTGAAAAAAAAACTGAAATAAAACAATTTGTCTAAATCAAGAGCTGATAACTCTGCAAGTATTATTTCAATTTCAATCAAACCCATCAAAGACCTTTAGGTCATACACATTCACTGTAAATATGTGTTTAGGATTGGTGAAGAAATGAAGGTACCGGAGTGTAACAAGCTGAAAAATAGCAAATTGTCTAAGTCAAGGGCACATTCTTAGTAATAAGGATTGGTGAAGAAATGAAGGCTGCATTAGATGCTAGAGTGTAAACTAACTAATTGAGGCCAGATGCCGGACATTCATCAATCCTAAAAGCTCACCTGATCTATTCATTCTTATGAATACAAACAAGACCTGTTTTAAAAACACAATGCGACCTCCGGGTGACCTTTGACTGGAAAATGCAGTTTTGTCAAATTCCTTTAAGAAATGTAGGAAGAAATGTAGGAGGAGTATCATAGAAGAAATTTTGGACAAAAATAAACAAAAGGCCATAAATCTGCCAAAAATTATCGAATCACAAAACCCGCAAAATATGTGCTGGGGGTCTTGGTGACAATAGTTCCATCAAATTTGGTCAAATTCCCTGATAAATATAGAAATTCCAAACAAAGGAGTATTTCTCTAAATATTACATATGCACAAAATAAACAAAGGGCCATAATTCCATAAAAAATAATTGAATCATAAAACCTTGACAATATGCACTGGGTAACTTGTCGATAACAATAGTTCGATGAAAATTTGATCAAAATCCTTAGAGAAAAGAAGCAAGC
This sequence comes from Lutraria lutraria, assembly GCA_964023205.1. Classification (NCBI taxonomy): domain Eukaryota; kingdom Metazoa; phylum Mollusca; class Bivalvia; order Venerida; family Mactridae; genus Lutraria; species Lutraria lutraria. Next base: position 25,566,191 of record OZ026843.1, read on the forward strand.
AAGGGTATTTCTGTACTACAATCACACAAAATAAACAAAGGACCATAATTCCGTCAAAAAGGATCGAATCACAAAACCCGAAATATATGTGCTGACGTTTTTGGTGACAAAAAAGTATGTAAAAGTTTCGTCAAAATCCCATGAGAAATTTAGGAGTAGTATCCTAAAAGAAATGCAGGAATTTTTTTTTATTAAATGACCTCGTGGTCTTGACCTTTGACCTACTGACCTGAAAATGCACAGGACCTGTAGAGGCTGTGATCAGGAACCTACATAATGAAGATTGATGATTGTAGGTGCAAGTGTTTTGATTTTATAGTCGAGGATAAAGTTTGGTACAGACTGACAGGCAGACCAGAAAGAATATGCCCCCGATCTATCGATACCGGGGCATAAAAGTGATGATTATAAAAAAAGGTGATTATAAAAAACTTATTTCTCAGATATAAGGATTCAGCCTATTCCCCCCAGCCTAAAAAAGACACTGGAATAAAATTCAATACTCACAATCTTTTGGTTTTCTTCTATTAACCTCCTACGCCACCTCATAAAAAGAACACACCTGTATAAGAAACAAGATCTTTAGGTTATACACATTGACTGAAAATATTATAAAGATTGGTGAAGAAATGAAGGCGCTAAAGTGTAAACATGTCAAATATATAAAAAAAATTCTTAGTCAAGGGCCCATAACTATTGAAGTCCTTGTTCGATTTTGCCCGTAATCGAACTTGGCCAAGATATTGTGGCCATATACATTGTAAACAAGTTTAATTACAATTGGTTAAGAGCTGTGGATGCTAGAGTGTAAACAAACTAATTGTGGAAATATGACTGACGCCAGACATGATCAATCAGGTGAGCTAATAAAAAACAAACTAAAGTTAATCAAGTATGCCCGTGGTCCAGTGGTAAGCACTCTTCACTTACAACCCAGTTTCGAATCACGGTCCTGGCAGGCTACATGTATACTCCTCAATGAAGTTCAGATACTATTAAATGGTGGCTATAACATACTTAATAACTAAGTTCAAATACCATAATATATCACTAATAAAATACTTTATTATAAAATAAAAATTTCATTCATGCATTTAAAATGAAATTTAAGATGACTGATTTGCAAGTACCTGTAAATTATGTAATAGTAATGATTATTTAAATATTAAATAAAATCTAAGCATTCAACTTTAAATAGAAATCCAACAAAATAATTGTCTTCTGACTATAACTTCATAGGCCAACAAGCAACCGGAATAGTCAAACATTTTTCAAATATTCTTTCCATATTCTCATCTATTCTAAGATATAATGAATTTGGTTATATTCACATTTTTTTCAGCATGCCTTTAAATTTCGGTTTCATACACACGTTACTGATTTCCATACAATAATTATGTAAATATCAGTAAGGATATGACAAATAAAACACAATAATAACTTACCCAAGAATGATACACAGAATGACAGGGAGTGGTATTAAAGTGCCCAGAAGAATAATTGTCTGCATACTGGACTCTGTAACAAATAAAAGAGGAATCCTGTGTATTTTCCTCCCGCGCATACTTTATAGCAAGAAAAAATGTTTCCGAAACCACTATCATATTTATTTCAATATCATTGAAATAAATACTATTTATAGAACAGCTGTGTTTTCCCGCATTCATGTTATGCACACGTCGAAAAGTTACGTCACACACTCTACATATTTCCAGTTTACAAAAGCAAAAATCACAGTTAAATGAGTGTTTTTAGAAGAAAAAGGGCTTGTTTCGTCGATAATAATTATCTTGGGATAATATCAGCAAGTGCATGTTTTTGCATATTTTTTTGATAGCAAAAAGCTAATGGGACTTTAAACAATAACTGTCCTGTGTAAAGACCATACACACCTCACCCATTTCCTGTGATTTTCTTAACACAGTACTTGGCACAGTTGTTGGGTTTGGGACACTAAAAAGTGTCCCTGAAAATTTGATAGATGGAGCCAAGATCCAAACCCATCTTTTATGCGGTAGTCTAACTAATGCATAACCACTAGACCTTCAATTATTCCCAGCAGTTTTTGAAGTGTTAATACAGAATTTCAGGTGACAAGCAACTTTGATATAAGTATAAATGTTGTAATAGCATGTAAATAAACAACTAGACAGAAGAACTGCAAGGCAGAGCAATATCCGCCCGAAGGTATATTTGATACTGTAAAAACATTATTTTTTGGATACTTTTCGTGCATGAATATGCATGTTTTCATTTAACCACAGAATTTCAAGCGCACAAATTCAGGCTTAAAGAGATACAGAGCAGAAATGAAATAAATCATATTTGACCCCTAAGCGAGACAAAAAGAAGTTTTGAATAGGGTTTTCTTAACGAGTTGGATTCATATCGGCAAACTAAATTTTTCTAAAGATGAAAGACATTTTACAGAATTTATGTCATTTCTTACCTTCACTTGTTTCAACCAATAATGGTTCCCCAATCTCACTGTGACCAGCAGCATTACCAGACCAGACACATACTTTATACTGGGTACCAGAATCTAAGTTATTTATCACATAGTCAGGTTGATTAAAGTCTACTGGAATTTCTTTTCTTGTTCCATCTAGAAAAAATAACAGAAAAAAATCATCAATATTATCTTAATTAAAGATGCTTGATACTGGATTTATGATTTTGTAGTTAAATAATTGATTAAATAAAAATAATACTGAAACAGTAATAATATGATCAAGGTGTAATAGAGATTTAAACAATGTGCTTATTTACTACAATGCTTGATAAGGTGGTCAAACGTGTAGAAAACATGGCATGGATGATAACCTAAACATAGTATGATGTAATATTCAGTTTTAAATTTAATAAAAGAAATAAATACCATGTTGACAGTCCATGTTCCCATCTTCCGCTTTTTTGTATGAGATATAGTAATGGTCTGGGCGTCCCCCATCACTAACATAATATTCTTCATACAATACAGAAATTCTAATAGATGTTTGCTCAGCACTTGTTGAAAATAATGGTCTCTTCGGGACTGTAAAAAAGGCAAATTAAGTCACTTTATTCATATTTTTGCTAACATCTATTTACTATGCATGAAGCACAGACAACACCAATATCCAATGATTTGAAAACACAATCATCAAATTAATGAAATTCTTTTAAAACAACAGCACATTCATATCTGTCTGTCCTTCCTGAAATAAAAAAACAACACAGAACTGGAATTTAGGCAATTTCTGAAGAGCTGCATTTAAGTCTACTTAAAAGAAATTGGCATGTCTTAAAGTATTCGACCCAATTGGCCACATCCGTAGCCCAGTGCTTAATGCACTGGATTTCTGGAAATCTGGGCTCGATTCCCAGCCACAGCAAGTCATACCCTTCTATGGAAATTTGACAACAATGTTGATTTACCTCCAAATATGGAGAAGTTGCCAGTTCCTAGTGAAAACGAAAGTTTGAACTGGTAGGTATATAATCCTGGAAAACTGGTTAAGTGAACCGGCCACTGTATATAACAGATAACTTATTGAAAAAATGGCTTGAAACTTATATTGATAAAACAAGAGGGCATGATGTATCTCTCACTAGAAAAAAGACTAATTGAAAAATCAACTGGGAATAATTTGAACAAACATGTTAGAGTTACAATGGACAATGCCACACACCAAATATGTAAGCTCTATGCCTTGTGGTTTTGGACAAGAAGATTTTTATAGTTGTTTCCTAAAGCAACCAGAGTTTTCAATGAAATTATTTTTTTTAAACAACTTTGGTAGAGCTTCATGCAAGGAACATCCCTGTAAAGTTTCATTGAAATTGGCCAACTGCTTAAGAAGGAGATGTTGTTTAAAACAATAATTTCTATTGTTGACATACTTTTCGAACTGACGCACGACGGACAACACACAATCACAATAGCACACTTTAAGCACTGTGTGCTGTGGTGAGCTAAAAATGATGACATGAAACATACATTTATTGCATTGGATTAGATTGGGTCAGGGAAAAAACTATAATGGTAATTGATGAACACAGCTGGATGATGAACCCAAAGGGGTTATCATGAACAGTTCATGTGGGATTAAAACATTGTTGTAAACAAGCACAAAGCAAATAAAGAAACAGAGGAAGAAGAAGGAAGAAGAAGAAGGAAGAAGAAGGAAGAAGAAGGGAGAAGAAGGAGGAAGAAGGAGGAAGAAGAAGGTAGAAGAAGAAGGAAGAAGAAGAAGGAAGAAGAAGGAAGAAGAAGGGAGAAGAAGAAGGGAGAAGAAGGAGAAGGAAGAAGAAGGAAGAAGAAGGGAAAAGAAGGAAGAATAATAATAATTCACAAAACAGTCTTCTCAAACTCTTTACCGTCTTTCAAGTTCTTGAAGCGGAAATTCTCCCAGTGGATGCCACCACTAAACTCAGCAGTTGCTATGGAAACACCATATTTGTAATCCTCATTTCTTAGGCTGTTAGTCGTTATTTCTTTGACATTTTCCTTGCATCCATCACCAACTTCAAACGTATGCCAATTGAAGTTTTCCTGCTCAAAATCAAATAAAGAGCTCTTACATGGAAGCTCAGACAATAAATGTACATTATTTTTATTCATACATTTGGTCAGATTACAACACAGTGCAGTTTTAACTTGCCTTGACTGATGAAATTTGTTGAAATCTATTGACAAAGAATTTTTTTCATTTGTTTTCAACAGCAATTTACTTAAATACTGGAGAGCAATTAACCAGTTTCTAAATTCTGTACCAGTATTAACCTTGTTCTACACAAGTAACTACCTTCCCAACAGAAATCACTCAAATCAGCAGTGGAAAATAATTGAATTTATATGAGATATTTTGGATCAAATTGTTCCAAGTCGCTTACTTATGATTTCAAGGTCCAGGAATTGTTCTAAATGATCAAAGACAGTTTTTAAAAGAATGACCTTTATTCACAGTGTAGCCTTTACTAGGATGTGACCGCTAGTACAGATATGTCTGCATGTGCAGAGCAAAATCTATACTTTATTGGTGAAAACATTCTAATACTGTAAATATTGAAGTTTTGGCGGTGGTTTAATGTTCACCCAGCCAATTTAAAGACTTACAGTACAGTACATGTCAATGCATTTATCACAACAAATCTGTGAGACACATTCATTGAAGTAATTTATCTAGCTCATTAAGATTAACAGGTAAACAATGTTGGTGTGACAATGAACTCCCCGGTAAAAATAGGAACAAAACCAGGTATTATAACTAAAGACAGGATGGTCTTTATATAATTGTTTTTGTCTGTATTTTCATTTATATAACAATAATAACATACAGTTCAACGCTGTCATAGTGAACTCGGACAAAATGAAGATTTGAATACAGCGAAGCGTTTATTTTTTCTCAAAACAAAATAATGGTTCTTTATTTCATTGTCAAGGATGTAGTGAAATATGGATACATATCATCAGTTAAACAATGTTTGTATAGCCAGACTGGCAAACATTTCAAGGAGTTTTCAAGGATATATATCCAATTCTCAAGCACTCTAATCAGCAAATTAGATCTACAAAGAACCTGCATTCAGTCGATTCTTGAAACAAATTCAATCAGTCAGCTGCATGTCAACAAAGAAGTTTAGCATACTTTTATAGAATGAATATAGATGTGTATGACATTTGACTCACATAGGTCATGCAAACATCTTTCAAGTCAGGTTTTTTTTTTGCCTGGTACGAGTTCACCAGCAAATTCAGCTACTTGCCAATAGTTTCAAGGATATATATAAAATTCAAGGAGTTTTCATTCATCACTCTAAATTTCAAGGAGTTTTCAAGTCTGTACGAACAATAATAGCACATATTGTTTATACCTTGCATTGTATATATGTAGAACTAACTGGTTGATCTTGACACCAGTACACTGTAACATTTGTAATCTGACCACACACCTGGTCATCAATCTCCCAACTTATACGCTGACCAGATGACAACAGTTCAACAGACACCCAGGATGGCTGCATCTGTTGGCCTAAAACGAGGTGTAGATACATAAATTAAGATCTCCGCTTATGTGGTAATAAACACCAAAAGATAATTTCAGTTCAGATTTTATTTGTCATCTCAAACATGTTCAATAAGAAATTTTCTTTAATTTTTAATAAAAGAGGTAAGAAATTTATGTACACAAGATCAATTTAAGCGTCCATCATCAAACTAAAGCAAGAAAATTACCTCCATTTCAAAAAACTTTAGTTTTAAACTACAAATTAAACCACTAAGTGCACAATAAGTGCAGATGAAATTACATACTAGGTAATAAGACTGACATTCTGACATGGTTTGGTGAAGATTCAACCAAACCTCTGACAACTAAAGTATTAACAAAATTTTCCTTAGATTTGATCTGATGACCTTAGTTTTGAACCACAGAGAACCCATGTTCAAACCTGTCATTAATCATCATTAATTTTGATGATGTTTGGTGAAGATTCAAATAAAACTGTGAACTCTAAGAGTGTTAACAAGGTTCTTCTAAGATTTGACCCAGGTACTTCATCTAAAACTCTAAGAGATGTAACTTTACCTGTATTCCAGTCTGGAACCATTATTTGCGACATATTTTTAGATCTGCCCTCCATATTCAGCAGAAACACAGTGAATGTGTATCCATGACTCTTCAGCAGTGAGGTATTAAACTGCAGACATTCTTGTAGACCCTCCTTAACATGAATCCTAGAAATTTCTGATTGAGCAGAGGATATCAAATATCTCGGAAACTTCCCAGAAGACGGTGGTACTATCAAAGAACTGTTGATTTGAACTTGATTTTGAACCTCATATCCAATAATCTGTCCGTACCAGTCACGTTCATCAGGGTTCTTAAAATATCATAGAAATGTTATATACAGTATACAGACCAATAAACATTACATACAAATTTCAGTTGATATCCTGAAGTCAAAAATGTGATATTATAGCATTCACTTAACAAGAGATTTCACTGCAATTAACAAATGGTCCCAACAGTTTAAATTTAGTCATGCAATAAAAAGTCTGTAAGAGTTTAAAATACAAAACCTCTGAATTGTTAATTTATTACCTTCCAGTATAAAACAGCATTCATGTACTTCCCATAATCCAATAGAACATAAGATCCAGTAGTCATGGTAACAGAATTTGTTGGAACTACAATAAGATAGGTGAAATAAAGCATATCTTTATTTAAGATATTATGAAAGAAAGTACATGTATAACACAAAAGTTCTTCAAAATATTGATAAAAATCTATAGAAGAGTATTTCTCTATTACAAATGCACAAAATAAACAAAGGCCATAAATCTGCAAAAATTAATACAATAGGGCAAAGGTGGCCCTATATCACTCACATGACACTCATTGTTTACTGATTAAAGTCTGACAAGGTTTGGTGAAGATTCAATCAAAACCCTGACATCTAGAGCATTAACAAGGTTTTTATCTAAGATTTGACCTGGTGACCTAGTTTTTGACCCCCAGATGACCCCCCACACTTTCGAACATGCCTTACATATCATTAGGACAAACATTCTGACAAGTTCTGGTGAAGATCCAATGGAAACTATGACATCTACACTATTAATGAAGTTTTCCTCAGATTTAGTGATATAGTTTAAGATCCTAGATGACGCATATTCGAACTTGTATTACAATATCTTTAAAACAAACCTTCGGACAAGGTTTTCCTAAGATTTGATATGGTGACTTAGTTTTTGACCCCAGACGACTCATGTTTGAATATATATGACAGATCATTAAGACAAACATTCTGACAATGTTTGGTGAAGATCCAAACAAAATTTGACATCTGCAGTGTTCTAAAGGTTTTCCTACGATTTGATCTGGTGACCTAGTTTTTGACCCCAGATAATCCATATTCGAACATGTCCTACATATCACATTCTGAAAAGGTTTGGTGAAGATCCAATCAAAATCGTGACATCTAGAGCATTAACAAAGTTTTTACCTAAGATTTGACCTGGTGACTTAGTTTTTGACCCCATCTGACCCATGTTCGAACTTGTCCAACATATCATCAAGACAAACATTCTGACAAGGTTTGGTGAAGATCCAATCAAACCTCTGACAACTAAAGTGTTAACGAAGTTTTCCTTAGATTTGACCTGATGACCTTGGTTTTGAACCACAGAGAATCCATGTTCAAACTTGTTATTAATCATCATTAAAACAAACATTTTGACATGTTTGGTGAAGATTCAATTAAAACTGTGAACTCTAAAAGTGTTAAGAAGGTTTTTCTAAGATTTGACCTGGTTACCTAATTCATGAACCCAGATGACAAATTATAGTTCTCGTCCAAGATATCATGAAGACAAGTTTTCATTAAGTTCCAATCACTTCTAGAGTGTTCACAAGGTTTTCCAGCAATTTGCCCGGTGACAAAGATTCTGACCCCAGATGACCCATTATCAAACTTGTCCAAGATATCATTAACATTCTGACAATATTTTATGAACTCTTCAATCAAAACGCTGACTTCTAGAGTGTTTACAAGGTCTTCCTGCAATTTGCCCTGGTGTCCTAGTAGTAGTTTTTGACCCCAAATGACTCATTATCGCCTAGTTTTTTACCCCAGATGACCTATGTTCGAATTTGTCTTACATATCATTAAGACAAACAGTCTGACTAGGTTTGGTGAAGATACGATCAAAATTTGACATCTACAGTGTTAATAAGGTTTTCCTAAGATTTGACCTTGTGACCTGGTTTTTGACCCTAGGTGACCCATATTTAAACTTGTCCTTAATATCATTAAGACAAACAATCTGACAAGGTTTGGCCAAGATCCAATCAAAACCATGACATTTAGAGCTTTTACAAGATTTTTACCTAAGATTTTACCTTGTGACCCAGTTTTTTAACCCGGCTGACCCATGTTCATCCTTCATCCACATATCATTGAGGCAAACATTTTGACAAGGTATGGTGAAGATCCAATTAAAACTGTGACATCTACAGTGTTAACAAAGTTGTCCTAAGATTTGACCTGGTGACCTAATTATTGACCCCAGATGACCCATATTTATACTTGACCGTTATATCATTAAAACAAACGATTTGACAAAGTTTGGTGAAGATCCAATAATAACTGTGAAATCTACAGTGTTAACATGGTTTTTCATAAGATTTGACCTAGCGACCTATTTTTATACCCAAGATGACCCATGTTCGAACTCGTCCAAGATATTATGAAGACAAACATTCTGACAAGGTTTCATGATCATCCAATCAAAACAGTGACTTCTAGAGTGTTCACAAGGTTTTCCAGCAATTTGCCCTAGTGACCTAATTTTGCTACAGAAATGACCCATTATCATACTTGACCTACATATTATTAAAATAAACATTCTGACAAAGTTTCATGAAGATGCAGTCAAAACAGTGATTTCTAAAGTGTTCACAAGGTTTTCCCTTATTTGGCCCTGGTGACCTAGTTTTTGACCCCAAATGGCCCAATATCGATCTCGTCCGAGATTTTGTTGATATTGACGTCCTGACCCAGTTTTGCTAAAATTGGGCTAAAAATGTGGCCCCTAGTGTGGTCACAACATAAAGTTTGACGACGCACACCGCACGACGCCGGACGCCGGACGGAGAGTGATCCTAATAGCTCACTTTGTCACTTTGTGACATGTGAGCTAAAAAAGGAAAAGTTAGTTAAAAATGTAGGAGCATATGGAAAACAAAAGCATTGATGTAAGGATATAAGGGTGTCTTAATCTCAAACTTTGTTCAATCAGCAATTGTATAATTACAACATATAAAATGATGAGTGTATTACAAAAAGAGTAATTAGAAATAACAGAGTGTAATACTATGTTGGTAAGAAGAATAAGAACAGTAAAATGACTACAAGTTGATCTAAGGAAAATGTATATGTACGGACGGAGAGTGATCCTAATAGCTCACTTTGTCACTTTGTGACATGTGAGCTAAAAACAGAAACTTCTAGAGTTAATTAATTCCAACATACCATCAGGTAGGGTGGCTTTTCTCTCAAGTCTAGAAGCAGAACTCCAATATACATCTCCTATAGCGTCCATGACTTTGTTCCATACAGTTACAGAATAATTGGAATATGGTATCAAATCCTCAATAGTGATGTTCACCTCCATACTGTAACTGTTCCTGACATACTGAAATATGGGAAAACTGAGCAAATTATCCAAAATAAAATTAGAGACAAGATCGCTGCAAGCGGTGCTGACACTCCATCTAAATGAAGTTACATGTTGCTATCTCTTATAGTTTCTGACTTATGAAGCTACATTAAAGTTTTGCATACAACGCAGTGATCACAGTAGCTTTACTTTTTCAAACGTAGTCTGGTTCCTGGTCAAAGGAAATAGAACTAAGACAAGATACCAGGCTTTAGACATGTTTGCTCGTTCCCCTTAGATCTCTGTCAATCATAGATTTTTCAGTTGGGTTTAAGATATAGATGTTTAACTCAAATTGTTAGGAAAATAAATTTAAAAAGTCATGTCCCACCTTTGTTATGTTAGCTTGCCAATTATCTTCAGAAGTAACGATGATTTTATACTCAAAAGAAATATCTGAACTAGTGGGACGCTTCCATCGGATTTGAGCATGTCTATTTCCCATGAAAACAGACAGATTTACAACTGGACCAAATTTAGCTAAAAATATAATGAAATTAAACAATGAAATTGAATATAATACTAATACAGAGAAAATGATAAAAATTTGTGCAAAATATTTTATTTACAGCTTTAAAAAAACAAATACATGGAGGGTATAATAGTTGCAATGATATTTTTAAACAACCAAAGACTGTCTCCCCTTCATGAAGTACTAATTTAGTAAAGAAAACAAAAAAAATAGTTTAGGCTTTAAATTTAGTCAAAATATCGAACGCTTCAAAAGTTACACCACTAACAATATTTGATGACGCATTATAATAGGTCTAGTTACACAATGGACAAAATTATAACGATGATAAATAAATAAAAGCAGAGGACTAATTTCTTACCCTTCACTGAAGGAAAGACAATACACATGTACTATTTCATTTGTAATTTGCAATATTAAAGTTAACATTTGCTATTATCTGAATATACCATATTATATTATATCATACTTCGCAATATGAAGCAGCTTCAAATATGAATAATTGGTGTTAATTTTTATAATAGCATACAAAGTGACAAATAATTAGCCAATGTATTATAAGAAGAAAGATGATTTTCACAACAATAATGGTTAAATATAACAAAAAGATCATACAATAGTGCCAGCTCACAAAATACTCCAGTCAAAATTCATTTTCAATGCATCAAGGGGCATAACTCAAAAGTACCTGTGCCGATTGGGCTGATTATCAAACTTGACCGAGATCTCATGGCTATAAACAGTTCCACTAAGTTTGGTGAGGATCCAAATAAAACTGTTTGAAAAACAGAGCGGATAAAGCTGTGGAGGCCACCCGCCTACCCTACCCCATAATACGACCTGTTTTTCAAATAGGCGTATAAAAATTGAAAAATGATAACTGAAATAAGAATCCATTTGAGATTTGACTGTACTTGTCTAAGGTACAGCATACCAATTCATACACTGCTAAAAGTACAGTGTACTAGTCCATTCATGTCTTAAGTGCAGATAAACAGTCCATTAACTGTTTTTGTGCACTGTGTCATTCCATACTCATTTTAGTCATTACACTGGTTTTAGTGTTGTGTACTCATCCAAACACATCATAAGTGCAGCGTCCATGCACTGTTTTAACAGCAATGTACCAGTCCATACACTGTTTTAACAGCAGTGTACCGGTCCATACACCAGTTTAAGAGCATTGTACCAGTCCATACACCAGTTTAAGAGCAGTGCACCAGTCCATACACAGTTTAAGAGCAGTGTACCAGTCTATACACAGTTTTAATGCAGTGTACCAGTCCATACACTATTTAAGAGCAGTGTACCAGTCAATACACTGTTTTAATGCAGAGTACAGTCCATACACTGTTTTAAGAGTAGTGTACCTGTCCATACACTGTTAAGAGCAGTGTACCAGTCCATATTCAGTTTTAACGCAGTGTACCAGTCCATACACTGTTAAGACCAGTGTGCAAGTCCATACACTGTTTTAATACAGTGTACCAGTCCATACACTGTTTAAGAGCAGTGTACCAGTCCATACACAGTTTTAATGCAGTGTACCAGTCCATACACTATTTAAGAGCAGTGTACCAGTCAATACACTGTTTTAATGCAGAGTACAGTCCATACACTGTTTTAATGCAGTGTATCCGTTCTCTGTTTTAAAGACAGAATGTCATTTCAAGTGCAGTGAAATAGTCTTTTTATGTTTCAGGAGAACTGTACCAGTCCAAACTAGAGCTGTCACAGAGGTGACTAATACCCTGCCGCAGCTTTGACACTAAGAATGCCATTGTACACTATAACTCTGCAATGAGTGAATCGCTGAGCATGAAAATTGTGTCTCATACATCTACACTTGATGTTGATAAAATATTTCAAGTTTCATTGCAATCGCTTAAAGAAGGTGGAAGTAGTTCACTCCACAACTTTTATGCAGACGGACGGACGGATCGACCGACCAACCGACCGACAGAGTGACTCCAATATTCCCTCTCTTAAACTTTGTTTGCGTGGGTATAAAAATGTTTTAACTGCACTGTACCAGTCCATACAAATTTCAGTACAAAGTATCAGTCTATATACTGTGTAAAAAGAACCATTCAACTCCTAGTTAAAAGTATAAAGAAACCAATCAGCAGAATCTAGTTGAAGTTTGTACCCTATCAAAAAGCAGGGAGCCAGTCATGTTTTAGCAAGGAATTTCCAGAAACCTGGGAAAGGGAAGCCATTCCTTATAATCATGTTAACCAAATTGGAATAGCAATACCATACAATACAATACATAATTTATCTGCTGCTGATATATTGCCAACTAAATAAAATCTGTTAATCAAGGTGATTAATTATGTTACTGATAGAAAAGTAAAAATTACAGCGATTCTTTCAATTTAGGAGATTTATTTTAATTATCAATGCAAGTCTTTATTCTGAATATGCTGCAATAAATACTCAAAGAAAACGGAATAGAAAATGTATGAGTTTACTTGTAGAAATATAATTATAGGGCAATACATAAAAGGTCAAATGTCAGAACAAACAAGCTGTGAGTTCAAATTATAATTATAGTAAAAATATCTACAAGTAAGTGATAGATGAGATTTGTCTTCAATCTCAATGAAATTGTCTATTGAATCTAGGACTGATTAAGAACTATAGGATTTTAAACAAAAGATGCATAACAAAAATAATCAATTTATGACAGAAATTAATTTTTACCTATTCGAGGCCTCAGCGCAACACTGTCGTAACTTGTTCTTATTTCAATATGAGTTACGACACTGTTGCGTTGAACCCTCGTATTGAGAAGTCGTAACTAACTTCAAAAGATATCTTGATACTGACATTAAATGTTTCTATACACCCTGAACATAAACTTGATAGCTATGAAACTGAATCAACATATTGTTAGGTATGTCGGTACATGTTCACCTCATTTTCTGTTTCAATTGAGCAATTTACTGCATATACAGTCTTGCCCTTACTGAAAATATATAGGTTAAAATTAGCAATGAAATCCTATATAATGCTAGTATGTATTTCATACAAGAAAGTTCAAGTTGGCTTACACAAATAAAGCTTGAAATTAATAGATAATATTCTGTTAAAATCGATACATGAAATTTACCAGTTTAGTTCAGTACTTAAAAATTAGAGTATGCATTCATAGACATGATTTAATTTTCGAGACTTAATTTCATTCATAATTCATGTCTGAAAACAGTATCTAATCTCCTAAGACACAGAACACATAATGCTACTGGCCCTTTTTATACCATTTTGGGTCCGGTATTTTCCCCCATTCCCCATGAAAAAAAAAATATTTTCCCCACTGAGAGAAAAAATTCCCCATAATAAAAAAAATCCCTAAATTTAGTGTTTCATGATGCAAATTTTCCCCATCAAAGGGACCGGATACCGTACCTGTTCCCCAAAACAGTAAAAAAGGGCTGTGCTAGTTTTGTTAACAATTTATAGCAAGATGAAGTTATTAATAAGCAGACAGTTTTCAGACTTCCACCAAAACTAAAAGCTAAGACTGGGTACCAAACATCACAATCAAACCCAACACATAAGGCCAGCCTTAAAAAAGTATTGGTTTGCAGTTGTATGACTGACTCATTGTATGACTGGCCATCTTTACCTTTTCACTTGAAGCATACAATAACTACAATAAACATGAGAGCCATGATAGCCCAATAATCGCTCACCAGAAAAAAAGATCCTTGGAGACGAATATTTTTCTTTTTTTTTCTATAAGAGCCTATGTAAAATCAAGTTACCCTGATGCAGAGCCAATTTTGACCCCAGGGGGATTATCTTAACAAACTCAGTAGAGTTTCATTAGACAATGCTACATACCAAAATATCTAGGCTCTAGACCCTGTGGTTTCATACAAGTAGATTTTTGAAGTTTTTCCTATTGGTCGCCATGGTAACCAATGTTTTTAATGAAATTTTATTTTTTGAACACCTTTGAAAGGGGACCACCAATGGATTATTCCATCAAAGTTTGGTTGCAATTGTCATAGTAATGTAGGAGACATTATTTAAAGTAAAAATGGACGCGACTTCAAGATGCTTTTGTTTGTTTGTTTGTTTATATCAAGTTTTACGCCTCTTTTCAACAGTCAGTCATATGACGCGAACAGTTCACCTAAGCATTGCTCCTGGGAAGAAACAGTACTAGACTCCCATCCTCTGTAAGCAACTGCCTAATTCCTCACTTAAAGAGACATGGTATGTTAGCGGGGCTCGAACCCACAACCTTCTATTGGTGAGAGGTTACAGTGGTTTGAAGTCAGCGACTAGAATCACTCGACCTTGAAGGCGTGTTACACTTCAAGATGCACGACGGAGGCAAGGTGATCACAAAAGCTCACCCTGTGCCATTATACTCTGGTGAGCTAAAAAAAATTACCTAATTATACAACTGTTAAGATTTTGGGTTACATTGTACCATTTTATTGATGGCCCGAGGAACAGCCACAAATAAGAAGATAATTCTTGACTGAAGAATGGTGTAGTCAGCTGCACACTGGTGTAACTCTGCCTTTATTTGGTACACACATGAGTTATTTATTTGGACTCGAAAATCTAGAGTCTATTTTATAGAAATATCCAACCCCAGATAGAAATTCAATTCATCAGATTTAACACCATTTTAAACATTGTTTCAGTAATATCATGGTTGGCATTTATCCTAACCAGTTTCCCTGAACTTCATTCAGGCATAAACCAGTACTAACAGCATTCTATCTGCAAGCACGCTACAGCCAAGCTACCCCAAATATTTCAGAGGTGGGGGACAATTTAACAAAGGATGTAATATCTTCAGTCAAATTTGTCACAGACAGTGTGAGCCTCGCCTGGTTTCAAACCTCTTGATCAGTAGACCAATGCTCTAACCACTAAAATAACCAGGCAGGCTAGAAATACTATGCTAAAATATATACCACCAACAGAATGTATAGAAAAGTGTTCTATTCTATGAAGTGAGATCATTGCGAATAAAACTTGTAATAAAACTTGTATTTATTATGCTCAGGTATTTTACAAGCGGTAAAAGGATATGAGCTAAGATGTATACTATAGAAGTCAGTCAGTCAGTCAGCTAGCTATGTCCTAAATTGGGTCCAAAAATCTATTTCTATGTGAAGTTTAAATAAGTATGACATATTGCTTGATTTGGTATCAGACAAAAACATTAAGACACTACTGGCAAAATTCTAAGTAAAACGGGAACAAATCATAACTCGAGAAAGCAATTCAATAATAGAACAATAAATAAAGTCTGCTAATTTAAGTAGTAGTTGCATTATGTGCTATGATTGGAAAGTGGAGATTTGGTGACTGGGAGACAATTTGAAAATGTTCAAATAACTCATAAAAGTGCATTTATCACTCAATGGATTGAATACCCCTTGTTTCTTCAAACAAACATGACTGGATTATGAACAATTATAAGCAGAGAGATTTCTTGTTATTTTCATCAAGAGATGAATAACAGCAGAATATGAAGTACCACATATCTCAATGACCAAAGTAGCAAACATGTATGCAGTAATATCAACACAGGAATATCTTTATAAATCTTAAATAAGGACACTAATTCCAAGTAAAAACTTCTCATTTTCTATAAGAGTAATTAGAGGCAAACCTATGTTAACAGTCACTTCTGAATAAAGGCTACTCTGCAAATAAAGGCCATTCTTTTCAAAACGGTCACTGATTATATTAGGAAAGAAATGACCTCCAAATAAATTCCACCTGTCAATAAAGGCCACATTATGTCTTTCCCAAGGTCGGCCTTTGTTCACAGCTTTTACTGTACATTTCTTACAGTAAACACCCACAATCTGATTTCTGTATTGTCAAATTAATACATTTTCTCTTTTTCTTTTGGTCATTGAGTACAAGTGTTACTGTATCTGAGGTATACAAAGTTTGTTAGCTATCACCATATTAGCAAGAATCAATCACTTGTTACCTATTTGTGACAGATTTACTGTATACACTTCACTATATTGTGTTTCAAACTGACTGGCCACAGCAATTCTAAGGCTACTCATATTTGCAGCAAAGGCCATAAAGGTCATTTGAGATGGAGGCATGTTCATGTCATCCCACCAACATAATTGAGCAGATTGGTTACAATTATCTTGTGGTATCACATGCCATTCTGGATCCTTAAATCTATGTTTAAACAATAATGTTGAGTATGCATACAAATAAAGCAGAAATGATAATCATTTACTACCACATTGTCAATATAGAATAGAAATAAAGATGTTTCCTTTTTGGAGTACACTTCTAAGACCATAAGACCATACATATACATCGAGTCCACAACCATTGATTAGAAGTAACTTCCATAATCCAATCCCAACATGCTACATGCAGTTTCACAAAATTCTGTTAGTTAACTGTATGTTTAGTTTGATGGCTTCAGTGGGTTTAATGCTGCTTTTTAACAATATCTAATTTATTTCCAGAAAATTCAAACCTATTACTACGACCAGCATTTCAGCTGTACTTAGTTACACAGTCAAACCATATTAGGTTTGTTAAAGGATTGCCAATTCACCATTTTGTATTGCATGAAAAGTATTTGCCAAGTTGCACAAAAACTATTTGTAGATAAATGAAGTAAGAGGAACAAAGCACTATAAGTACTTACATATTATCAACACAGTGGTTACTAATTATCAACACAGTGATTACTAATTATCAACACAGTGATTACTAATTATCAACAGTGGTAACTAATTATCAACACAGTTATTACTAATTATCACCACAGTGGTTACTAATTATCAACACAGAGATTACTAATTATCAACACACACAGTGATTACTAATTATCAACACCGTGTTCACTAATTATCAACACAGTGGTTATCAATTATCAACAGTGGTTACTAGTAAACAATGAAGAGGCACTTGACTTATTTACCCCAAATAGTAGTTTATAATGATTAAGTAAGATGTAACAAATTACAACAATAAATATATATATAGTAATCAATTTCAGGTAAAGTTGTTCTGGTTGAAAGAGTGAACTGCTCTAAAAGAATAAATTAAGGTTACTTACTGTCGATATTCCATCTGCCATCTAATTGATATTGTTGAGGGTTTAGATAGGATGAATGAACAGCACATGTTTTGCATTTCATAGGTCACACAACTAATATTCGATACAACTGGGATTTCTATAAATACAAATTATTCCATTACTATTACTATTCATGTAATCAATGGAGTCTTTCCTATGCACAGATATTTATTTAACTTAATTGAGATAAGAACACTGTACCTGAGACAAAATACAGCAAAACTTTACACAATGACCACCTAAGTATTATAAGTGTCTCACTATAATGACCCATTATTTTATTATCTGTATTTTCTCTATATATGAACTTGATAGTGAAAATCCCATAAAACATGTCCAAGCTAGGTCTCAACATTCTATAGAGCAAGTTTGGTAAAGATTGATTGATCTAAACAAAAGTTATCAGTTATTATATTTCACCACCAACCTGAACTTCTGATGCTAGAACTTTTGTAAAGTTAATTTTCTTGTTTTCAGCACCGATAAAAATGTGAGAAGTAACTAAATTTCAAATGCCTATGCTGATGGTATGTTTTTAAAAAAATAGGATTTTTTGTGTTGCTTGCGAGACAAAGGCCAAGAGGTCATAAAAGTTAAGGTCGGTCTCCGAGTTCAATTCTGGCTTTTAATGTTTTTAATTTAAATATGATCAGACTATAATGATATTAGAGATACATTAGTCTGACAGCATAACTGATCTGCACATGTATTTAAACATTAATCAGCTCTATCTTTTCAACCATAATACTTTAAGAATGGAATTGAGATTTTAGCTTGGAGACTATTTTCAAGTTTTACAACCTCCGGACCAGCAAAGAAGACATGTAATATAAAAACTGACACATTCATTATACTGAATAAGAAAGTCATGAACTTACCAGCGACAGTAACTTTCGTTAAAGACTGAAAATCTTGACCATAAAAACATTGGTAAAACCCAGAGTCATCAATGCTCACATTTGAAATCACCATTTCAAAAGTACTCTCAGCTTTATAGGTATTTAAATAAGCCTGGGATATATTTTCTCCACCCTGAAATAAAAAGCAATTGTTTTAACTGCTAATACACAAGAAGAAGTTGAATTGAAAAAATACAAGTCCTCTGACCAAGCATTAATTTTCTATCATGAAAAATGAAAATAATTTTGAGCATTGTAACCTTGAACTTCTGGAACAAAGGTAAAAACTGGTTATGAAATGACCTACATAATTCTCCTTTGCACTTTATTTGTGGGAGGGGTATGGTAATAGTAGTGGGAGGGGTATGGTTATAATAGTAGGAGGGGTATGGTAATAATAGTAGGAGGAGTTTGATAAAAGTAGAGGGAGGGGTATGGTAATAATAGTAGGAGGGGTATGGTAATAATAGTAGGAGGGGTATGGTAATAGTAGTAGGAGGGGTATGGTAATAGTAGTGGGAGGGGTATGGTAATAGAAGTGGGAGGGGTTTGATAATAGTAGAAGGAGGGAAATGGTAATAATAGTAGGAGGGGTATGGTAATAGTAGTGGGAGGGGTATGGTAATAGTAGTGGGAGGGGTATGGTAATAATAGTGGGAGGGGTATGGTAATAGTAGTGGGAGGGGTATGGTTATAATAGAAGGAGGGGTATGGTAATAATAGTAGGAGGAGTTTGATAAAAGTAGAGGGAGGGGTATGGTAATAGTAGTGGGAGGGGTATGGTAATAATAGTAGGAGGGGTATGGTAATAGAAGTGGGAGGGGTTTGATAATAGTAGAGGGAGGGAAATGGTAATAATAGTAGGAGGGGTATGGTAATAGTAGTGGGAGGGGTATGGTAATAGTAGTGGGAGGGGTTTGATAATAGTAGAGGGAGGGAAATGGTAATAATAGTAGGAGGGGTATGGTAATAATAGTAGGAGGGGTATGGTAATAGTAGTAGGAGGGGTATGGTAATAGTAGTGGGAGGGGTATGGTAATAGAAGTGGGAGGGGTTTGATAATAGTAGAAGGAGGGAAATGGTAATAATAGTAGGAGGGGTATGGTAATAGTAGTGGGAGGGGTATGGTAATAGTAGTAGGAGGGGTATGGTAATAGTAGTAGGAGGGGTATGGTAATAATAGTAGGAGGGGTATGGTAATAGTAGTGGGAGGGGTATGGTAATAGAAGTGGGAGGGGTTTGATAATAGTAGAGGGAGGGAAATGGTAATAATAGTAGGAGGGGTATGGTAATAGTAATGGGAGGGGTATGTTAATAGTAGTGGGAGGGTTTTGGTAATAATAGTGGGATGGGTACGGTAATAGCAGTGGGGGGGTATGGTAATAGTAGTGGGAGGGGTATGATAATAGCAGTGTGGTATGTATGGTAATAGCAGTGGGAGAAGTATGATAATAGCAGTGGGAGGGGTATGATAATAGCAGTGGGAGGGGTATGGTAATAGCAGTGGGAGGGGTATGATAATAGCAGTGGGATGTGTATGGTAATAGTAGTGGGAGGGGTATGATAATAGCAGTGGGAGGGGTATGGTAATAGCAGTGGGAGGGGTATGATAATAGCAGTGGAGTGTGTATGGTAATAGCAGTGGGAGGGGTATGGTAATAGCAGTGGCAGGGGTTTGATAATAGCAGTGGGAGTGGTATGATAATAGTAGTGGGATGGGTGTGATAACATCAGTGGAGAGGGGTTTGATAATAGCAGCGCGAGGGGTATATAATAGTAGTGGGAGGCTATGGTAAAAGCAGTTGGAGGGGTATGATGATAGTAGTGGGAGGTGTTTGACAAAAGCATTAACTCAATCATTGTGATGGCCAAGAAAATATCAGCAATTATAGTACAGTCCAACCTCTTCAGAGTGGTCCTCTCTTGAGCAACAACCTCCCTTTTATAACAGCATGATTATTTCCCACTGCACAATTTAACTGTAAATTAACCTCTCTAGAGCAACAACCTCTCAACAATAACAACATAATTTTGCTTGTCCAAATACATGTGTGTTGCTTTAGAGAGGTTGCACTGTATATTTACTTAAACATAAAATGATGTGTAAATCTGTTTAGTTTCAAATCTCTACCCTGTCCATTTAGCTCAGTGGTTACAGTGTTGGTGTACCGATCAAGAGGATGTGAGTTCGAACCCTGAGTGAGGCTAACACTGTCTGTGACAAATTTGACTGAAGATATAACATCCTATGGTAAATTGTTCTCCACCTCTGAATTATGTTGGGTAGTTTTGTAGTAGCTAGCAGATAGAATGTGATTAGTACTAGTTAAGGAATAAACGAAATCCAGGGAAACAGATTAGTGTAACAGCCCTCCATGAAATGACTGAAATAATGTTGAAAATAGCGTTAAACCTGATGAAATGATCATAATATAAGGCTGTTAAAAACATTGATACTATCAGATGGACATTTGAAGTATAACAAAACACAAGGTTACATCAAACTTGACAGCCACTAAATAACAATAAAATCTACCTTTTGTATATACACTTGGTCAATATCAAACTCAGTTCTATTCTTCTTCAGAGTACAATTAACTCGTAACTCAGAGCCGACAATCAGAAATTGGTCTCCAAGTGGATAAAACCGCATTATCTGCCCATCTAAAAACAGAACAAGTTTTGGTAAAAGATGACAGTTTTTCATATCTGAAGACATTTGCATGTTAGTGATCACCTGAAAAAGTCACCTTGTGAATAAAGGTTGTTCTTTCAAAACAATAACTGTATATTTGTTGTGTACAAAATATCTATAACATGAAATATGAGATTCCAATGATATTAAAGGTGTATTAGTGAATTACCAAGTACATGAAATGTCTAGATGTAAAACTAACAACTACAGCAGTCTTAGAACAAGAGTGCCAAAATGTCACAAAATGATTTTGACTAGGTACATGTATGGTAAAGGTTTGGGATACTATTTGTGGCAAAATTATATATTTTTAAAAAAATAAGCAACATTTGTCAACGAATATAATCACCAAATTTGCTGAAGACTGGTTGATAATCGGTTGACTTATGGGTGCATTTTAGTTAATTTTAGCAGTTGCGAATCCATGTGTGTATATACAGTACAACCTCTCCAGAGTGTCCCTCTCTTAACCAACAGCCTCCCTTCAACAACAGTATGATTTTTCCCACGGCACCATTTAACTATTTAACCTCTCTAGAGCAACAATCTTCCAACAACAAGATAAGTTTGCTACTCCCAAAGGTATTGCTTTGGAGAAGCTGCATTATAAGTCTTGAGTTTACACATTAAAAACCATCTTAACATTTGTTTCAATGCTGTACTAACAAACTTCTGAGTGAATGGAAACTTTCATGCTGTGTTAATATTTTCAGAAATTTCAATTACAGTACAACCTCTCCAGAGCGGCCTTCTGTAGAGCAACAACCTCTCTATGACAACACCTTCAAAATTTCCCTAAGCTGATATTTAATCTAAATATAACCTCTGTAGAACAACAACCTCTAAACAAAGGCCAATATTTGCAGCTCCCACGAGGTGTTGCTTTACAAAGGTTGTATTGTATTATAAAACTGTTAACTTTTCTTCTATTTCACTTTAAACATGATCTAAATATTTTTTCCACGAAAAGGACTATTTGTATACAGGAATTCATTCATGCATCATGTTACAATAGTAAGACTATAATGTAAACATCATTTAAGTCAGTACATTTACTATGCGGCTTTTAAACTCTTACTTCCTTGTTAAAATCACAGGAAATAGTAGCTAGTAACCTGTGATGGTAATATTGCTATCAGTATCCATGACAACAATTATCTAACTATAGAAACAGATTTGACTCAGAATACCACCAAAAGGCATGCAAGACAAATAATTATTTTTTGGGTTGCTTTAGAAGGATTTTAAATCACTCGGATAATTTTTTGCATCACATGTCAATTACAAGTACCTGTGGTTGATGTACACCCATATCTAGCTTAACATGTGTATGAAATGAACAGATTTTATGATGTAACCAAATAAGCTTTCACAGGTATGTCTATAAAATAATGAAGAAATTGAAGTTACACTTAAAAGTTAAAATCCAAGGGTTGCATAGACAATGAATAAAGGTTACTGTAACCTTATACAATCTTCTGAAACATATTAGTGTTTATTTACAGGCAGTTTTTTTTAACTGAATGGATAGGTAAAAATTATTCATGCTGATAACAAATGCGGAAAATCAAGAAAAACAACAAACAGTAGAAGGCGAACGATACAAGTTCAAACAACATGACACTATAACTACTCCTATTCTTCAGACAAGTTTTACACATGTACGTTTCCGCTAAATTTCAGATAATTATAAATGAGTCCAACGCAATATTAAGTTTACAATTTGGATCCCAAAGATAGAACTTCATAGCGTTTTTTATCGTAATTTAAATAAAGTAAATAAATGAAAGATCTACTTACCCACTGCTAATACTCTAAGAGATAACAGCATCATGCAGGAAATGACTAACAGACCACTCCGACACATGGTTCTTCTATCATACACAGATTTACTTCATATTATGCAATCTTTGTACAATGTACATAACAATGGCCTGAAAGGGAATATAACATTTCATGACGTCAAACAAATTTGATAGGATCAGGTTAACACAGGTATGTTTGCATTTAAGGTGGCGGGACTGAATGTCTGGTGACAATGGATAGATAGTCAGAAGACAGCACGCTCGACTTTTATAAGTCTTCAGTATAATAAAATGCTTGATAGATGAGACAAATCCAAGTTAAAAAGGGACATACCTCAGGATACTGTTAACAGAGTTGAATATCTTTGAAAGTCATCAAGATATTGTACTATTTTACATATTTTAACAAAAGATCTAAGTTAAAAAAGGGGCATAACTCTGAAATGCTGTTGACAGAGTTATCATGCTTGTCCAACAGATGCGCCTTGTCCCCATGAGGAATAATTTCAAGTATGAGTTGAATGTATATGATAATGTTCAAGTTACTGTACTTTATCAAAAACTTTAACCAACGCAGACGCCGACGCTGCGTTGAGTAGTATAGCTCTCATTTTTTTCTCAAAAAAGTCGAGCTAAAAACTAAACCATAATCATACACTGAAATAAGTCCATTGCAAGTGATTTGAAACAAATATTACATAAAGTGGGTTAATCTTCTATTAACCAATATGGCACGTAATTTACAATTTTTTAAATAACGATAACCACTCGATCTGTTTATCGGAATATATTACAACAATCAAAATTGAATGGTCTTAAAATGACTATACATGTATAATGCAGGGAACTGTGCCTCAGATTTTTTATAACGTCCTCCGTTCGTTAGATACTTGACTTTTAAGAAATTCCGTAAATTATCGACCTAAAACATCAAATTCAAGGGCAGATAACTCAAAGACGAGACCTATGACTCCCAGTTTTTTTTTGCTTAAATGTTTCTGTTATCGTTATATTATTATGCTACGACAGGGTCACTCAAATAGAAGGGTAAATTAAATGGTTTGGTAGCGACGCGCAAGATGGCCGTCATTGTGAAACGGTGAAGAACGCATTGAAATAGATACCCAAGTATTCACAAATTATCAAACATTATTGGTGTAGAGCTCCACGAAAAGTTAGACAGTAAGTATCCCCTTCTAACTTGATCAATTTCTTATGATAAACTCCATTTATTTTGTTGAAATCCGACGGTACATAATGGACGAAAACTCGTTTTATATTAAGCCCAGATCTAGATTGCTATCGCAAAGCGTGTATTTTTCGTAAGTAGATATAACCCTTTTAAGTTATAGAGTGATGTAGTCGGGATTAATTTCATGTCTTTTAAATGTTGTTGAATTGTTACTTTTTCATATTGTTTCCGATGCTAAGAAATAATAATACATGAATTTGAGCCTTTTTGACGAAGTGGCCATTTTGAGTTTTACCAGTTGTAATGAATTTTACTATCTTTAGTAAGTGATTCCGTCTTTAATAATTATCTATCGCTGAAATGCTTGCAACATATTTTAGAAAGATCAATTTTCCGTTAATTCATAATTTCATTTTAAATGTTCGATTTCTTGTTTTTGAATAAATTGAAAATTGATTTATCTATACCCGCGTGAAATTTGAAACTTGATGTTTATACAGAGATAAGCGCCTGAAGAGCACGAGTCCAGACCATTTAATTGAAAGACCCTGGCTACGATCATGCAAAGTTTAAACACATTCTATTGTTCAGTTTTCATTTGCCTGTATATCTATGTGAAAAATGTAGCAAACTGTAGCAAACCCAGTTATTAAGAAGTTATTATTGAGTCATAACAGTTCTAACAAGAACAACTATAACAAAACGTTATAGGTAGACGAATTACAAAAAGCGTATTGGTTTATGTTTTTTGTATGAAGTTGCTTTTTTCATGAAGGATATTGACTGTATATTTTATTCGATCCTCCATTAAGTAGAGTATAAAATATTTATATGATATGAGTAATACACATTATGATGACAATCATGAGTATTTGATAAATGAATAAATTCATGTATATAGTTCACAATCACATGGTAATATCATACCCGACATCGATCAAATAGAATCAATCCTAAATGTTAACGAATTCAACACAAATCTGAGCACGATCATACAACCACGTTGAACTTCAAATAGCCACACAACAACTTATCTAGGCAATGCCTTCATGATTTACTTACCTGTCAACTATTAATAGATTCAGTCATCACCATTAGCCAATCAAATGGCCAAGATTAGTCAAACTAGTAATAGACACTACACTATATACTCACAAACAGCAAAATAAACTAATATTTATAAGTATAATTCGTCTAGAAAAATGATTTGTTTTGCTATTTGGTATCTAAACTTCCGTACAAAAATATGGGACAAATATGTCGGCCAAACTGACCCCTTAAACTTGTTCAATATCGTCAATAAACCAAACTTGACAGAGAAACATATATTACATGGATGCAACCGACCAAGTTTGAAGAAATTTCTGAATTTTTTTCACAAACAATATGTGTTTTAAAAACACAATGCCCCCTCCGAGTGACATTTGACCTAAAAATGCACAGACCTGTAGATATTGTCATGATAAACCAATATATGAAGTTTCACGGCTGTAGGCCTTTGATTTTATAAGCAAGGTTAAAGTTTGGTATAGACACACGAAAGGTCATAAATCTGCTAAAAGTTATCAATTACAAAACCCTGACATTATGTGCTGGGGAACTGGTGACAATTGTTCTATCAATGTTTGGTAAATACCTTTGAGAAAAGTAGGAGGAGTTGTACACAGAGAGTATTTCTCTATTACATACATGTATGCACAAAATAAACAAAGGGCCATAAATCCACTAAATATAATCCAATTACAAAAGCCGGAATTCACACGATGGGGTTCTTGGTGTGAAAGTTTCGTCAAATCGCTTTGAGAAATATAGGAGAAGTATCATAGTAGAAATTCAAGACACAAAATAACCAATTAAAGGGTCATAAATCTGCCCAAAATGTTTGAATCACAATTGTTCTAGATAAATACTCCTGTTTGCTTCTTTTCTCGAACGATTTTTATAAAACTTTCAAGGAACTATTGTTATCAAGTTACCCGGTGCATATTGTCGAGGTTTTATGATTCGAACATTTTCGATGTCATTATGGCCCTTTGACTTTTTGTGCTTATGTATAATATGTAGAGAAATATTCTTTAGTTTGCAACTTCTTCTATATTTCACAAGGGATTTTGATCAAACTTTGATAGAACAATTGCCACCACGTTCCCCAGCACATACATGTTCAGCTTATGATAGTTTGTACCAGCTGATGTATTGTGTTAATCTCATGTTGTATATATTGTCTTTGGGCCGATATCCATATAATGCAGATAAATTTAATTGAATTGATGATATTTGGTACCAGCCGATGATATTTGGTACCAGCTGATAAGTCTTAATCTATTTTGTGAGGCTGACAGATTGAACCAAATGTTCACATACCATTCTTTTAAAAGTGAACTCTTCTTCAGTGGCCTTTGACAGTCTTTTCACTATTTAGCATGATCAATTAAGATCAGCAAACTATATTAGACGACTCTGTAGCAGGAATGATTCTATAATACATTTAATATTTTAATTGATTGATTCTACATATTTACAAGTACACGTATGTATATCTTATTGACCCATGTTTATTATGTTTTCTTTCCAAGTATCAAATTGCTTATTTACGTAATGTACCCACAAGGTAAACAATTTGAAGTACATTTTATCATTTGATACACTATATTCAATACGCATCAGTAATTGCATGTAGTTTTAGGTTTACAATTCTGCTCATGTTTCATTCATAGATATCCATCATTTTAGCGGGAATTTCAGGTATATAAGACAGATGTGACCTCATATCATAGCCTTCATATCCAGTCTGCTATTGCAACTTCATTTTTCTGACCCATAGATTGGACATATCAAACGTGTTTTTTTCTAAATCAAACAGAAGTAGATTTAGATTTATTTTGGTAAAGATGCACATATACAAGGATATATACTGTATAAGATCTGTTTGAAAATGTTTTGTTCATTGAACAGGAAGTGTCCGGTCAATAAGTTTGGATTGACCATTTTTTATTAAACTTGGTTTGTGTGATCCTTGAATGAAAACCTAGCTTTGGATTGTATTTGGGATCTGTGGGATCAAGGTCACTGTTACTATAATAGAAAAAGGCCACCTGTCAATAAAGGCCAAATTTTGTCTTTCCCAAAGATGGCATTTGTTCACAGGCTTGACGGTAATATCAAAATAAAAAACAGATGTAAACAGGACAGGACCTCGTTTAGCGGTGTTATACGATTCCTGGTGCATCTAATAATATCCGTAATTAATTGTATAACTTGCCGTTGTCTACATACATGTATCTGTCATCAGTAGAAACAGATTTAAAACGTCACTTTGATGATTAGTATGAAACAATATACACGAGATGTTAATGATTCAATAAGAACGCGTTGCTTTTTTTTCAGAAAACCCGGATTTGTTTCACTGCCATCTGCATTTTTGAATGCAGGCGCGTGTTTTAAGCTACTCCCGTTATAAAATAGGTCTGTGTTGAAATTATTGTTTGGAGTTTGTAGATTGCAGTTGGTTTTTTATTTCTTTGTTCAATTTCCGTTCTAAATTTAGCTACACCGTTATCCAGTGCCACCTGTATCCCAGTATTACCAGTTTCTCAGAAACATATACTAATTAAAATCAAGTTACCCGAATTTATTTATTATACGCAGCAAGGACTTATATATAGCAGGGTCTTTCAATTGAATGGATATAGTATGTATATAAGCTCTTGATACACAGTGAATACAAATACGAGCGATTTCCTTCGGATCAATTTAACATATAAGTTTTTGTCCAAAACTAAAGATAATAATGCATTTTAGTTTACTTTTCATAATGCAAGTTCTATCAATTCGTGAAATCATCTATTTTTCTACGAAAAACAAACATATTTATAATATTTCGTTTAAAGGTACATACAAGCGTATCCATGCAAAAAACCTACACCACAGTACGGTCTTGTTACGCACAGGGATCGGTTTCAAACTGGTGTACTTTGTTAACACAAAAGAAAAAAAATCATATCGTAATCAAACAGCTCAAACCTGGAGCGAAAAGATTGCGGTTCAATGGGTCTAATGTGATTCATGATGTCATTAGTTACATCTAAGATATTGTACTCCTCTTCGTTTGGCAAGAAAGGACACTTAAATTTCACACTTGTAATTGATGCCTTTAATAAAACCACCTAAAATTGCTCCATACTCTTCAGGATAATGGCGTTCCCCCACAAATCCTAAACTGGGTACGTTCTTTTCTAATTGGTCTAAGTCAAACTGTTGTGTTAGATGATGAACATTCTACCAGAGACGTATAATACGTCTCTGATTCTACAGAAGTCCCTGTAAATTCTGGGGTCCCCCAAGGCTCAGTCCTTGGACCACTCTGCTTCCTCATCTACATCAACGACCTTCGATCCTTCCTCTGTCTCTAACTCTCAAATCCGCCTCTTTACTGATGACACTTCGATCTACATTACAATTAACTCATCTGATTCTGAATCCCTGCAGAAGGATCTCAATAAGATGCAGATCTGGGAGAAAGATTGGGATATGGAGTTTAATCCTTCTAAATGTCAGGTAACCAGAAATAGAACAAGAGGGCCAAGATGGCCCGTGATCGCTCACCTGAGAACTAAGTCACTATAATTAATGACCAGATAATATAGTTTCCATCTCGTATAACCCAATTTTACGTAGATTTTGATATCAAAACCAACAATGAAGGTAGAATACTGTTAAACAAGGTAAAGCATAGCAAATTGTCTAATCCAAGGGCCCATAACTCTTGAAGTTGTGATTTTATTCCACCCATAACTCAACTTGTCCAAGACCGTAAGGTCATACACATTCATTCTAAATATGATTAGGATCGGTGAATGAAGGCGCTAGAGTGTAAACAAGCTAAAATATAGCAAATTTTCAAAATCAAGGGCCTATAACTCTTGAAGTTCTGGTCCGATATTGCCCATAATCGAACTTGTCCAAGATCTTTTGGTTATACACATTTACTGAAAATATTATTAGGATCGGTGAATAAATGTAGGTGCTATAGTGTAAACAAGCTAAAACATAGCAAATTTTCAAAGTCAAGGGCCCATTACTCTTGAAGTTCTGGTCCGATTCCGCCCATAATCGAACTCGTCCAAGATCTCTTGGTTATACACATTTACTGAAAATATTATTAGGATTGGTGAATAAATGAATGCGCTAGAGTGTAAACAAACTCAAATATAGCAAATTTTCTAAGTCAACGGCCCATAACTCTTGAAGTTCTGGTCCGATATTGCCCATAATCGAACTTGTCCAAGATCTTTTGGTTATACACATTTACCGAAAATATGATCAGAATTGGTGAATAAATGAAGGCGCTAGAGTGTAAACAACCTAAATATAGCAAATTTTGTAATTCAAGGGCCCATAACTCTAGAAGTTATTATCAGATTTTGCCCATAATCGAACTTAGCCGAAACATTGTGGCCATATACATTGTGAGCAAGTTTAATTAAGATTTGTAAAGAGCTGCGGTTGCTAGAGTGTAAACAAACTAATTGTGGACAGACGACGGACATTCACTGATCCTAAAAGCTCACCTGATGAATCAGGTGAGCTAAAAATATTACTGCTAAACAATTAAGTTCTTAAAATGGTGTCTGTCAAAAACGGGGTAGCATTTTTAATGCATAATTATCTTTCGAGCAACATCATCTTTCCTCTACATTACATACAGTCAAATCTGTGCACAAAGGCCAACCTTGGGATGGTAAATGTTTATCGACAGGTGGCCTTTATTAGGGTCATTTTGTTTTAGATGATCAATGGCGTTTTTTAGAAGAGTGGCCTTTATTCACAGGGTGACTGGCCTTTATTTGCATGTGGCTGGTAACACAGGTTTAACTATATATATTGTACAATAAGCAGCAGATTGTAAAGACAAACAAACTCAGACAGTAGTTCCTATCATTGAGGCCACCATATATGATGCATGTTAGTTTTTTATCCAGGAAATTTCAAATAGATCCAATTTCGTCTTATCAGGTACAGGGAGGTTAGATGTAGTCAGTCATGATACACTGAATGGATCTACAACCCTCATACAATAGTGGCTGTCACAAAAGTACAACATGTTTGAACTAAGATGATCAGAAATTCAAACAAGATATAAATATAAAACACCACATTTAGTTCATACAGTTTTATTGACTTGTAAAAATCAGACCAGAAATTATAAACCTATATTTACTGTCACTTGACCAAACCCATTTCCTGGTACCTTCCTTAAGTTTCTAACACTAAATTATGAAAGATTATAACAAATTTGAATGTCTTTAATAAAATATAGAACATCTGTCCAATTACAACTATAGTGGCAAGTCAACAAAAATAAATACTTTGTACATTCAATTTGATTCTAAAGTGTTAGCTTCACAGTCAAATTAAAAGACAAAAAATGAGTATCAGTATCAAACTAGAGCTGTCACAGAGGTGACTAATACCCCCGCTGCCGCTTTAACACTAATACTGCAATAGTACACTACACGGCTAAGTTCAGGGGGACATAACTCTGTAATGAGTGATTCGATGGGCAAGTTTCATTGCCATAGCTTAAAAAATGTGGAAGTAGTTCGCTACACAAACTTTATGCGGACGGATGGACGGACCAACTGACCGACAGAGTGACTCCAATATACCCTCTCTCAAACTTCGTTTGCGGGGGTATAATGATATAACCGGTACATAAATATGATATTTTCATGTAAAACCAGTAAATCAAATAAGATATTTACATGATTAGACCATTAAATGGAATAAGATATTTACATGATTAAACCATTAAACTAAATAAGATATTTACCTGATTTAACCAGTAAACAGAAAAAGCTATTTACATGAAAATATTTTTAAAAATTTAACAAAATACATAATACTTTGGCCAGAAATTATAAAAGATACAAAACACTCAAATCTTAGCCCTCAAAATCTGGAGATCTACTATATGAGTCTCAAGTTAGAAATATAATGAAAGCTCTCAAATCCAAACCCCCTACATCAGCTTAAATTTTGAAAGTAAACATTTCAATTGTGATTTGAAAACTATGTTTATGTTACTATATTCAGCCTTGGGTCACTTGAGCCTTGATATGAAAAGTTTGTGATGATGTGGTAGAATATTGCTGTTGATTAAATCATAATCCTTACATCCAGAGTTCTGGGCTACACCCTAAGACCACAATCACCACACTCGGGCTTTAAGTAGATAATCGGTGCCAAACAGTGCCAATGCTCGTCTGTTTACTGGCCGGCCCCTCAGAAAGATCTATCCACCTATGAAGTTTAATGTTGAAACCTTTTGTAGTTTCTGAGCTATGAACTACATTAAATGTTTCGCATGATGCAGAAACTGAAGCAGACAACACAGTGATCACAACAGCTCAACCTTTTCTTTATAAACAGACAAGCTAGGCTCCCAATTTGTGCATTATTCACATCAATAAATCAAATCATATCTACCACACTCAGTGATTTCAGGATTCAGGCAATTTCAAATGATTTTTAAGGATTTCTTCTGAATGCGGAAAATTGGAGTCTTCATTTTTAACAATACCAGTAATTCTGCAGCTTATTTGTGTAACTGTCTTCTTCAGTCATTCTGCCTTAGTAATAATATAAAAAAAAAGATTTACAAATCAGCTAGCAGACTCGTTCGGATAAAACTTACTGTCAGGGATTATCTAAAAAATATGTACAAAGTAAGATCTCATTAATAGAAGAGATTTTAAAATGACCATAACTAGGAACATGTAATCAGGGCCTGCCTTTATTAAGTTCTTAAAAGTGAAACACAGCTAATGCTTAAATAAAAAAAATAAGATACAAAGACTAAAGAATTCATAATTCAACATATCATACAAACAGTTAACACATGTCATTACAGTCAAACCTGAGTACAAAGGCCACCTACTGAACAGAAAAATGTGGCCATATGGAGGTCAATTACATGTAGTTCTAAATAATCAATACAGGTTTTTAAAATGGCTTTTATTTGGGCGTGGCTGCTAAACACAGGTTTGACTTTACTATGTATATATACTCAGTACACTAAAACCTTAATATTAGACCACCAAAGGGACCACTACAATTGAACTTTGTATTAAGACGGTATTATCATCAATTTAAAATCAGCAGAAAAAATTGGTTCTAAAAATAAGTGGTCACTGTAATAAGTTGGTCTAAATAATTATAGAAGTGGATGTTTAATGAGGGTCTGTTGTACATTTACATAATAACATTAAACACATCAGCAGATAATACATTATAGAAAAGTCTTAACAAAAACATCATCATTCAAAACATGGTATGAAATAACTTGCCAATACAAAAAAATTCATTATTTTGTTTTAAACTCTTAAACATGACAATATGATTCCTGCCTAAATGGTATATCAGTTTGCATGCTTTTTTGCATACAGAGTTGAGGTCAAAATTTAGTTTTTTCCCATAGTCATAAGAAATTCCAATAAAATTTCGTAATTAAATGTTGTGAAGATATGTATAAGGATATCATCATGCTATTTCACCTAATTTCTGCTCAAGATGCTATTTTCCTCTTTTTTAAGGCTTCACCACATTTACTCTAAAATCAAAAACAACAAATCCACTGGAATGTGTTTAAAGTTTGAGACTCCACTAATAATGTTAAAGTTTTAAATCTACTGAGCATTATGATAATTGAATACAAATGTAGTCAATTCATACAAGTACAAACAAGAGGGCCATTATGGCCCTTTTTCGCTCACCAGTGAAAAAGACCCTGAGAGAAAAACACAATGAGCCTATGTAAAATCAAGTGACCTGGAGGTGGGGTCAATTTTTACCCCAGGGCCAAAATAAATACTAGTAAATGCTACATACAAAATATCTAGGTTCTAGGCCATGCTACTCAAGTAGAAACAGATGTTTCAATCTCAGATATTCAATAACAGTGTTGGGAATCCACTTGACCTAGTGACGTCACCATGTTATCGTTACAAGCGCGTTTTCTGTCAATTAAACTAGGAAAACATCACGTAAGTGCATTATTTTTCGTTTTCTTCTAAAGCCACATAACTGTTGCAACAGACAGAATTGATTAATTAACTATTAATTGACAGAAAAAGCGCTTGTAACGATAACATTGTGACATCACTAGGTCACGTGGATTCCCCACACTGAATAAGATGCATTGCATAACATTTGTAATCTCTCCAAAAAATTGTGAGCTTTTTTTAATAATTATTGATGCTCAAACTTGATTTTTTAGACATGCATGAAATCCATCAGAATTAATCCATTTCTGATTAACAGTCAAACCTGTGAAGAAAGGCCAACCGCGGGAAATACAATATGTTGTCTTTATTGACAGGTGACCTTTATTCAGAGGTCATTTTGTGGTAAGTAATAAATGATGGTTTTGAAAAGAATGACATTTATTCACAGAGTGGCCTTTTTTTGGAGGTGGCCACAGACACAGGTTAGACAGTACTTCACTATGTACAGATAAAACATGTTAACAAATTAAGTTAAGTAATTTAAATTGTATTCTTAATAAACATGATCTTAACAAAAAATACACAATACATTCATCGACAAATTAAGAAACATAATTTTGCAAAAATATAATTATTTATTATGTTAATACTTAAAATGTTAGTACATGAACTACAAAAATTACATAATTCAGTACATAATCAAATTCAATATGTATAATGCAGAAAGAGCAAATACTGAACAACAACAACAAACAATTTGAACACAGAGTTCATGCTCCATATCGAGGGTTCAATTCAAAAGTGTCGTAACTCATATTGAAATAAGAACAAGTTACAACAGTGTTGCACTGAACCCTCAATATATTCAGTAACAGCTACCCTGTCCAACAAGTCGTCATGTCAATAAAAAAATAAGTCATGGTGGAAACATTGTATAACCAACTCAGATATTCCTGTTAGAAGTCGATTCATGCAATAAACATGAAAACTAAGACAATAAAATTTTCAAAACAAAAATGTAAAATTAAATAAAGAAGTTTAAATATTTTCTTTAAAGATGAGTACAATCATGGTCTAAATCAACTTTGGCTTTAATGACTTTATTTGAATCTAAATTAGGAAGTGATACTTCAACAGAATTGTTACTACTGGTGAACCCAACCATACTGTAGGACTGATCTAATGATCCTGAGCTATTCATTCTTGTTTCTCCTGTATTCTTGGAAGTGTTCAATTCCTCATTACTTCTCAAGTTTTGATTTGACATTTTGAGTTCTGGACTTGGTGATATATTTACAACAAAGTTATCTGAAGCAATGCTATCAGCTTCAGACACATCACTTATTGTAGATCCACCACCAAGAGAAAGTTCATCAGGATTTGCATAAGCAGAATTCATACCTGAAGAATGACCAAATATATCAAGAGATGAAACATTGCTTGATCCTGAGCTGTATTTGGATAAACTGATTTCATCTGAATGAACATTATCATCTAAACCAAAATCAAATCCAACTGGAGCATTATCATCACTGAATGAAATACGGTTGTCAGTTTCTTCTTCTACAGTCTTTGACTCTCCTGCATCTTCAACAACAGCCAATGAATAATTCTCTTTAGAGTCTACCAAATTAGCACCTTTATGTTCGTTTGAATTTCCAGAGTACGTCTGAACATGCTCTGGTATAGTGAAGACAACAGGGATTTCATAGGAGAGTTTATTATCAGCTAAAGGATTAGCAAATTTCTCCACATCAGTTTCATTGGAATTAGAAAACACAGGATTAATAGCAGAATGTTTAGCACCAGAGTGAGGCAAATATTCCACAGAATTCTGAGGCATAGCCTGATTACTAGTAATTTGTTCAGCAGGAGCAACACTATTTAACTTTGGAGTCCATACACTTGATTTCTGATGTGAAAAATCATGGTCAACATATTCAGAGGTATTTTGAGAGGACTTGTTTGTAGATGAGTCTTTATCTTTGTCTTTATTGCCTCTTACTGACTCTGTATAGTTACTGCTACTCACAAACCCATCACTGTTAGAATCTTCCCAATAAACAAGGGAATCAGACTCTTTAGAGTCATCAAGGTCCACTCCAGCACTGAATTTTCTATAACCAGATAACACGGGCGACACTTGATCAACATGAGACTGTCCAACCCCATTCACAGGAAAGTCAACCGACTCTCCAACCCCATTCACAGGAAAGTCAACAATTACTGCAACATCAACATCACAAACTTAAAAAAAAAAAAAAAAAGAATTATGTAAATTCATTAATATAGAAAACATTGATATAAAATCAACAGTAATGTACAACTATTGGTTCTTAAGGGAACTACTGACATCATGTTTAACCAATAATAATCCCCTTATAACATGGATAACTAGACACTGTCCCCATAACCATTCCATTGAGACCTTAGCTATTAACTAACCTGAAAAGAGAGTTTGATTTCTTGCCTAAGAGAGCAATGCAATAGGCAAATGTTGAAATTCATTAAGTACAAGATTGCTACAGGAGAATTTACAAGATATTCATCTCCTAAAAAAACTTTGACAACTATCTGTGACACAGGTTCCACATATATCAACTCTCGCTCTTAGGCATAAGTATACTTACCACCATTAGTAAAGTGACCAAGACTTGAAATAGGGCTATCTCCCTTCCCGCTATCTTGCTCACAGTTTGGCTGAAAAATAATTAAAAATACGCAGTTAATAACTCATTCAAATTTTTTTCAATAACCGCCCAATGTACTTAACATACATGAATTGCTGTTCACAGTTTTAAACAATCACACTGTTGAAAGTTACCAACAACAATAAATCTACTGCTTCAATTTTTCTGAAGCAGGGAATTGAGTAACTGTGTCACATTTAACAAGAGAGAATACTAGCTCAATTCTATTTAGAATATCATGATAATAAATTGCTATCTAGGTACTTGGGTTTAACGCCATTCATCAACAAGTTTTTGTTATATACAGCGGCCCATTCACCTAACAAGTTTTTATTATATACAGCGGCCCATTCACCTAACAAGTTTTTGTTATATACAGCGGCCCATTCACCTAACAAGTTTTTGTTATATACAGCGGCCCATTCACCTAACAAGTTTTTGTCATATACAGCGGCCCATTCACCTAACAAGTTTTTGTCATATACAGCGGCCCATTCACCTAACAAGTTTTTGTCATATACAGTGGCCCATTCACCTAACAAGTTTTTGTCATATACAGCGGCCCATTCACCTAACAAGTTTTTGTCATATACAGCGGCCCATTCACCTAACAAGTTTTTGTCATATACAGCGGCCCATTCACCTAACAAGTTTTTGTCATATACAACGGCCCATTCACCTAACAAGTTTTTGTCATATACAGCGGCCCATTCACCTAACAAGTTTTTGTCATATACAGCGGCCCATTCACCTAACAAGTTTTTGTCATATACAACGGCCCATTCACCTAACAAGTTTTTGTCATATACAGCGGCCCATTCACCTAACAAGTTTTTGTCATATACAGCGGCCCATTCACCAAACAAGTTTTCATGGACGGCTAATCCTTCCACTAGGAACTGGCAACTTATAGTTTTACAAAACATTTTTTTCCGATAGGTTATCTCTCTGATGACGGGACATAACCAAATTATACTTATATAGAGCATATTATACTGATAGCAAGCCACTATAAAAAATGGTTTCCATGGTGATACCCAGTTCAATGAGATGATATTAGTCATGATTCAGGTCAGAAAAAAATATACATGTCTGTAATATAATGATAATTATATCTAACCATTTCCAAAAAAATGCACTGAGTTCAAGTACTTGTATATTTAGTTCTTTTAATGATCAAAAAATACTTTCAGAAACATCTTACCTGTTCCTAAAATTTAATAAATTATTCACATAATATACTCTTGAGCCCTTGAGAGAATGTTTTATAACCTTTAGGTGTAGTTTAAATCAAACCTTTGATTTTTACTACGTATTGAAAATTGTTCATTCAGTAAAGTAGTTCTGGAACACTATATAGTCTCTGAGAGTAGTGAGATTACATAATGACACAAGGTCAGAAGTTCAGTATACAGTATCAAAGTATACAGTATCAAATCACTGATGCCACTGATTTTGTTTGCGTTTTCAAAATGAGCAGTAGCTTGTAATTTGTCACTGTATGTCATGACTTTTAGCATTAGGAATAGAAGTATTTCTTCCAGACAAAAGGTGTAGCTTTTCCTTGGTAATTGCGGGCCAAAGTGTGCCTCCCAAAGTACGAAGATATGTTCAATAAACGTAACAACAAACTAACCTGTTCATCTTTACCCCAATATGTACCAGAAACCATAGCAGGAATATGTGGCAATGTCTGAAACATTTATATGTAGAATATAATACATGTATTTATGAACAATTGTATAGACTTGAACAAAAACATCATTATGATTTAAAAGATAATTTACATATGTAATGAAAAATTTGACAATTCGGAGCAAGGACAAGATTTTTAAAGTTCTTCCGTTTTTTTCCAAATCAGGAAAACAGACTTCACCCCATTTTTTATCATGATTTTACTAATCATGGCATCTTAAAAACTCTATGATGAAGTTCACATTTGAATATATTTCAATCAAAGTTTCTGACACATTTTAAACACAAACATAAATGGAAATAATCAAAGAATCAACAGTCCCTTGATTTTTTTAATTACAAAATTAGGCTTGATGTAATACATTGTTTTTTTATACCATTAGGGGAAAGGTTGCATGTCCTAAGAAAGGGGAAAAATAGTGTCTTTAGGGGTGAAAGGGGTACAATAACATTGCAGAGTATACACATGTTCCTTGCTTGTTTATGTTTTATAACAGACAAAGAGCTATCCCTAAGGTCAATTTAATGATCTTTTTTTTACTAAATTTTTTTTTCAAGAAAATTGAAATTCTGCTGATTTTTTTTATGAAATCAGAATTTAGGGAAAGACTTTCTTTTCAGACTGGTGAATGGGGCTGACGGAGAGGGGTAATAACATCAAAAAGCGTGTATGTAACATTTGATTAATAACAATAGGTTACAATATTCATTATTACAGATACAAACAAGCTATGTGTCACAGGCAGGGTTGCCCCTAGAAAAAAGCCATGGCAACAGTCCTGTTAGTGAAAATGTTTGATGGAAATCGGAAAAAAAATGTAAGAGGTGTTGCCCACAGAAGCATTTCAAGATAAAATGCAGGGCAATAACTCTGCCAAAAATGACAGAATCTAAAATGCCTAATTATATGCTCCACAGTGCTTGCTACTGATCATTCTGTAAAAGTTCCGTGAAAACTGCATTAGAAATGTAGGAGTAGTTGCAATTAAAAGAAGTGGGACGGACAGTGTGACTTCTATATGCCACCCTATCGGGGGCATAAAAATCTATTCCAAAGGTCAATATCTCCATCTTTCTGGTCAAGAATCAGCCCCCCCCAAGACACAAGACTAAAATCAATACTCACAATCTTTTGATTTTCTTCTCTTAGCCTCTTCTGCCACTTTCTACAACAATACCTGTATATAATAAAAGTAAAAGTCTGTCAAGTCCCGGTCCTGCCAGTCATACCCTTCGATGAAGTTCAGATATTATAAATAATTACAATAGAAATGATTATTTAATCTAAGCATTCATTTTTAAATAGAAATGCAACAAAATAATGTCCTCTGACTAATTTCACAAGCAACCCGAACAGTCAAAACATTCCTCAAATATTCTTTCAACATTCTATTAATCTATTCTAAGATATAATGAATTTGGTTATATTTGCAATTTCTTTTTCAGCATGTCTTAAACTTTTAGTTTAGTACACACATTACTGATTTTCTTAATAATTCCATAAACATAAGGATATGACAAATAAAACACAATAATTACTTACACTGTGAAAAAAATAATGATAAGCAGAGTGATTGGTATCAAAATGGATGGAAGAATAACTGCCAATGAAATGGAATCTGTAATAAATAAGACATAATTAAGAAACAGTTCATCTCCATGGAAACAGCCTAAATATGCTTACACATCATAAAATTAAAAACAGTCAAACCTCACTTAGCAACCACCTCAAGACCACAACATTAAACAACAACTCCTTAGTTACAGACTCCTTAGTTACAGACAAGTTTTCACTATTTCCTCAGGACCTCTGTATTTCAAATTTAGAATAAAACCGTCTTAAAAATTTTTTTTGTCCCAAAGGTGATCATATCATCAAAGTTGTTCTGTAGATAAAACATGATATAGAACAACATCAATGGTATATTATATATACGTGTATATTATTTATATATTGTTTGTTTATCTGTTGTTTTCAGCCCATTTGACAGGTATGGTCATTTCAGGGCCGCTCCTGAAAAAAGAAACAATAGAATCGGGTATTTTTGTCCCAACTCTTATTATTTCAAAAAGTTTCCAGTTCTTTATTGATACACACCTTGTCCATTTCCTATGGTTTACTTAACACAGTACTTTGCTGTTCTGTTGTTGGGTTGGGGACAGTAAAGTGTCCCAGAAATTTGATAGGTGGAGCCAAGATTCAAACCCACTATCTTTCATTCAGTAGTCTAACTAGTGAGTAACCACTAGCTAGACCTACAATCATACCTAACAGTTTTTGAAGTGTTCATTTCAGGATTTCAGGTAACAAGCAACATTGATGTTAGTATAAAAGCTGTAATAGCATGTAAATAAAAAAAAAGATTATGTTGTTAATAGTATATCTTATGCACACATTTTGACTGAACTAAACACAAACATGTAACATTCTAAAGTTTCTGGCTCAAAGTGAGCATGATAAGGTAATGACCCTGGTAATGACCCCACTACTTCCCCCTAGCAACAAGAACACATTTCTCTCCTCCTGAAACAATCTCTTTTACAATAAAGAATCATCAAATAATCAGTTTTGGAGACTCTAAGACCTTTTCCATACAAATCCTACGAAATATTCAATAAGCTATAGTAACTTATCATTCATCAATTTTAAGTAGGGCTGGGAATTTTATTCGAATATTCGAATATTCGGAACTTCGACGAATATTCGAACATGAAAAACGAATTCGAATATTCGAAAAAAAAAATATGAAATTTCAACGTCTCGAGCCAGTTTGAGTAGCAAATTTTTTTTAAAAAATCGGTCGTTAAAAGGTGAATAAATTCCATAAAAGTCGGTCCAAAATTGGTAAGTACGCACAAAATGTCACAAACCAACTGTTTCTTGTTCGCACCATTCTCAATACCCCCATAAATACGTCAAGATAACCAATAGCCCGGAGCGATCATTTGTTAATCCGTTCAACTGATAATTAGTCCAAACACGTGGTGGACAAGAATAAAACTTAATGCACTGGTATTTTGCGTTAAATGATGTGCTTGCACCATATCAATTAAAAATATGAATCACTGTTAATGACACGTGTTTATGTTACGAGTTGTCAGTCCGTACGCAGATTACACGCTACCAATTTTTTCTTCATTTAAGTATTATTTCGGTTTAATCAAAGACGGCAAGTTGTTTCAAAAGTCGGTTTCAAAGATATTAAGAACGCCGACATTCTTTGGCCCAATTCTGGATCCCTTTTGTTTCAGTAAATAATCGTGCAAGTTGTAACATTGTGCCCAATACGCGTCATCAGTAAACTGACAGGTATTTATATAACGAATTGTTTGCTCGTTTTAACTCAATGGAAATTAAAAACTTAACTTGGAAACAATTAATTGTTACAAATGTAGATGTTTCAAAAAGAAATGTTTTGACTCATAATTTCTGTCGATAAAATATCACGTTACTCGCACCTCGTTATAGTTACCTCCCTTCATTACTTGTACGTAAAAACAACCAACGGAACAGAAACACGTACGTTTTTTTTCTATCAAGTGTGATGTCGACAGAAATATTCATAACTTCTAGAATCAATAAAAAAGATATACAATACCACTGTAATTAGTTTAAAATAAAAATAATAAGTTCGTAGTTAAGCTCTCTATTGAAACATGCATAATATTCGGACGCAACCGATTTCGGACACGATGTATAAGGAACAGACACGTTCATCGGATTTGAACAAACTAGCCATGAAAACGAATATTCGAATATATTCGAATATAAAAAACGAATATTCGAATATCATAAACCATATTCGTTCCCAGCCCTAATTTTAAGCTAATGAATGAATATTACTGCAAACATTCATGCACACATATCGTTACAAATGAAACAAACTTGGACAAGTTTTGGTGATCGTCCGATTTCATCAGACTATGGTCTGTTCCAAAGATTAAGTTTCAATGAAAATACAGCGGAACCTGGGACTGAGATACAAGTAAATAAGTGACTTAAATATAAATAAATATAAGCAAAAAACCACTGTGTCGTACGGTGCCAAAATATCCACCTGACAGCAATATAAGTATTTTTAACATAGACTAAGATATATCTTAAAAAGGTGATACAAAAATACCTGTCGTGTAAAGGATCTTATTTTAGGCATTAAATTACAATCCGCAGCATCTACCAATGCAGTACTTGTACAAAATTGTCAAAATCGCAAAAAGAAGTTTTGAAAAGGGTTTTCTTAACGAGTTGGATTCATATTGGCAAACTAAATTTTTCTAAAGATGGAAGACTTAATGTCATTTCTTACCTTTACTAGTTTCAACCAATAATGGTTCCCCAATCTCACTGTGACCAGCATCATTACCAGACCAGACACATACTTTATACTGGGTACCAGAATTTAAGTTATTTATCACATAGTCAGGTTGATTAAAGTCTACTGGAATTTCTTTGCTAGTTTCATCTAGAAAAAAACAACAGAAAAAATCATCAATATTATCTTAATTATAGATGCTTGATACTGGATTTATGATTTTTTAGTTAAATAATTGATTAAATAACTAGACATGTTTTATAAACACCATGCCCCCTCCGGGTGCCCTTTAACTTGAAAATGCACAGGTCCTGTAGAGATTGTCATGATGAACCAAGATATGAAGTTTGATGATTGTAGGTGGTAGCCTTTTGATTTAATAAGCAAGGTGAAAGTTTGGTACAGGCAAAACCAAAGGGCCGTAAATCTGCTAAAAATGATCGAATCACAAAACCCTGATAATATGTGCTGGGGAACTTGGTGACAATAGGGCCATAATTCCGTCAAAGTTTATCTAATCATAAAACCTTTACAACATGCATTTGGTATCTTGATAATAATAGTTCCATGGAAGTTTTATCAAAATCCCTTCCACTAAGAATGAAACAAGAGTATTTCGCTGTCACAATTACACAAAATAAACAAAGGGCCATAATTCTGTCAAAAATGATCGAACCACAAAACCCAGAATATATGTGTGGAGATTCTCGGTAACAACAAGTCTGTGAAAATTTCGTCAAAATCCCATAAAAAAAATTTAGGAGAAGTATACTAAAATAAATGTAGGATTTCTTTTAAACATGATGTACCCATGACATTGAACTTTGACCTACTGACCTGAAAATGCACAGGTCCTGTAGAGGTTGTCATGAGGAACCTACATTGTAGGTGCAAGGGCTTTGATTTTATAGGCTAGGTTAAAGTTTGGTACAAACAGACAAATAGACGGAGAGACAAAAAACAATATGCCCCCGATCTATCGATACAGGGGCATAAAAATGATACTGATACAGTAATAATACTATGATCAATGTGTAATAAAGATTTAACAATGTGCTTATTTACTACACTGCTTGATAAGGTGGTCAGACATGTAGAAAACATGGCATGAATGAGAACCTAAACATAGTATGATGTAAAATTCAGTTTTAAATTTAACAAAAGAAGAAAATACCGTGTTGACAGTCCATTTTCCCATCTTCCGCTTTTTTGTATGAGATGTAGTAATGGTTTGGGCGTCCCCCATCGCTAACATAATATTCTTCATACAATACAGAAATTCTAATCGAAGTTTTTTCAGCACTTGTTGAAAATAATGGTCTCTTCGGGACTGTAAAAAAGGCAAATTAAATCACTTTAAACATATTTTTGCTTACATCTATTAATACTATATGCATGAAACTACTTGGCAAACTACTTATCACTTCTGTAAAGTTTCACTGCATTCCTGCATGTAGTTGCTGAGAAATATTTCGGACAAAATTTTACTATTGTATAAACACTGTAAATAAAACAAAGTGCCATAACTCAGTGAAAGTTAAACCAAAAAAAAAACTGGTTATCACATGCACAACTTGACTTACTTTTTATCACTTCTGTGAAGTTGCATTCAATTTCTTTGAGTAGTTGCTGAGATATTGTATATACATTGTACAAAAAAAAAACAAAGGGCCATAACTCCGTAAAAATTCAACCAAACAAAACAAGTTTCATGCATGAACAACTAAGCTAACGACTTATCACTTCTGTGAAGTTTCAATGAATTCCTGCAAGAAGTTAATGAGAAATAGTCTGGACAAAATTTGCCTATTGTTAACACTGTATAAAAAACAAAGGGCCATAACTCAGTGAAAATTAATCCAAACAAAACCTGGTTAAAGCATGCACAACTAGGCTTACTACTGATCACATCTGTAAAGTTTCATTGAATTCCTGTCAGTAGTTGCTGAGAAATTGTCCAGATAAATTGTGTCTACAGACCAACATATCATATCTGGGGGTATAACACGTTGCTGCGAGTAGTGCGATTGCTTGTCTGTTCATGGCCCCAGTGGGATCAATCCACCCATGCAGTTTTATGTTACTAATTATTGTAGCTTCAGAGTTATAAGCTAATTGAAGTTTTTGCACGATGATGACTCAAACACTGCAATAATCACAATAGCTTGATTCTTTCCTCAGAACAGACAAGCTAAAAATTAATTGCACAATAATTTGCGTCCACTGTAATAGTTTGTACATCTGTATTAATGTATCAAATTGTTCATTTGGCGCTTATTAGTTTAAACATATTTATTCAAGAAACGAATATACAGAAGTGCAAATACAAATACATTATATACAGTGGATTAGAAAACAAGCAGGTATTGCTTACAATGTATATCAATTCCTTCCTTTCCATTATTAGGGGCTTATTAGTCAACACAACCAATAATAGACTGACAATAGTTCATAACTTTTTGAAATAAAGCCCCTTCTGAAGGTTTATGTCTACTTCAATGAAATCGGTGTTTCTTGCTCATTTTCTAGAGAACAGATTAAAACTGTTTGGGTTTAAAATTTACTTTTGGTCTCATTTTGTGTGAAAAAATAAACCATGAACAACTGCAAATTTTGTCCCTATTGGGCATGGCCGGCTTGGTTCATAGCTTAGTACACTGGATCACCCGGTGATCAGGGTTCGATTCCTCAATGTGGCAGGTCAAACCCTTCTGTGAAAATTTGAAAACAACGTTGATTTTCCTCCACATGTGGGGAAGTTCCCAGTTCCTAATGAAAGTGAAGTTTTGAATACTGTTTTGGATATAGTACAGGAAAACTGTCGAAAAAATGGCATAAAACCTATATCAAGGAAA
This sequence comes from Lutraria lutraria, assembly GCA_964023205.1. Classification (NCBI taxonomy): domain Eukaryota; kingdom Metazoa; phylum Mollusca; class Bivalvia; order Venerida; family Mactridae; genus Lutraria; species Lutraria lutraria. The sequence goes on from OZ026843.1 coordinate 25,611,118, forward strand.
CAATTTGTCCCTATTGCTTTCAGACAGGGTGCATTCACAAGAATGAAGATTTACATGCTTCTTACAGTATACATAAAAGTTAAATAGACACAAATTCTGTGACCATTTTGTTTTCATTCAATTTGAGTTTATCAATGGTGCTTTATATAGAATTTATTACCATCTAATTATCACAGGAGTGTCTTTTCTGTCTGAGAAAATAATTTACTCCACCATTGCTCTACTTTGCAATATTCAAATGTTTTCAATGTTTAAATTTGCTTTCAAAATGACCGCATCAGAAGTATGTCTTCTGCATCAGGATAACTGCGTTTTCAGTTGGATTCACATAATAAATAAAAACATTCATTTTCAGGAAAATATTCATGATTTTATTTACAATTCAGAATTTTGCAAACTATAACTATCATCATTATAATAATCATCATCATCTTCACTGTAATAAGACGGTCAAACTTAGAGAATGAAGTTTTACATTTTGCTTAAATTTATTATGAAATAGGGCAGAAACTGCTTTCGTATTTTTATCAACAGTGGGCCAGAGCTTGGTCCAAGATCCCCAAATACAATCAATGCTAGGTCTCCCTAAGTACTTGTAATATACAAAATTAGGCTGCAATTAGTAAATCTGAACTAATGTTATTATAAGGAAATCTATTTTTGGACATTGTCACGGACACCCTATTGAGAATTTACCCTTACCTAATAACCTGGCTTTTCAATTTGTAGAAAATCCAGTTACAAATTGAAGAAAGGTGATTTATGACTTCTATATAAACCGAATATATTAATTTATAAATATAATATGTCTAAATTATTCTTATCACATCATTTTGCAAATTATATTTTATTAAAAAGCATTACAATAAATATATAATCTGTAAGTATGTTATAAAAGAATGTTAAAATAAAGTAATAATCTCTGAAAAGTAACTAGAAGTTGTACTTTGAATCTTATTCTAAAAAGGCAATGACTTGAGGCAGAAATTATGAAAAGCTTAGAAAATATAGTTATCTGACAGGAATTGATATCATTACCAAGATATTGGGATTTAACCTAAGACATACAAACTGCTTTATTCAGCAAATTATTCAAAAAATTATGAAACAAAACAAACATAATGCATGGGATTAGATTGGGTCAGGGAAAAAAATACAATGGTTATTGTTGAACGCAGCTGGATGATGAACCCAACGGGGTTATCATGAACACTACATGTGGGATTAAAACATTCTTGTAAACAAAGAAACAGAGGAAGAAGAAGGAAGAAGAAGGAAGAATGATTATCATTCACAAAACAGTCTTCTCAAACTCTTTACCGTCTTTCAAGTTCTTGAAGCGGAAATTCTCCCAGTGGATGCCACCACTAAACTCAGCACTTGCTATGGAAACACCATATTTGTAATCCTCATTTCCTAGGTGGTTATTTGTTATCTCTTTGACATTATCTGTGCATCCATCAGCAACTTCAAATGTATGCCAATCGAAGTTTTCCTAGAAAAATAATAAGAGCTCATACAATGAATCTCAGTCAATAAAATTAATGTACATCATTCTTAATAATATTCATGCATTTAGTCAAATTACAACACTGAACAGTTCTAACTTGCCTCGACTGATGAAATTTGTTGGAATTTATAGACAAAGTCTTGTTTTTTTTATATCCGTTTTCAACAGAATTCCACTTACTGGTAAATTCTGGAGAGCAATTAACCAGTTTCTGATTTCTGTACCAGTATAATCCTTGTTCTACGCAAGTAACTCCCTACTTCCCTACAGAAATCAATCTAATCTGACTTCAAATAAGATTATTTGGATCAAATTGTTTCAGAGTATATGAGCTGTCCCCCTAGGTCTTATCTTGTAATGTCAAGGTCCAAATATTTTTCTAAATGATCAAAGACAGTTTAAAAGAATAGATTTTATTCACAGGGTGGCCTTATTTGGAAGTGAACGCTAGCACAGGCTTCACTGTATGTGCAGTGCAAAATCTATACTATATTGGTGAAAACATTATAATACTGTACACATTGAAGTTTTGGCAGTGGTTTAATGTTCGCCCCGCCAATTAAAAGACTTACACAGTACATTTCAACACATTTATCGCAGCAAATCTGTGAGACACATTCATTGAAGTAATTTATCTAGCTCATCACACAAGAGTAAACATTACCAGATAAACAACACTGGTGTGACAATAAACCCCAGGTAAAAAAAAACCAGACAAGTATTTTAACTAAAGACAGGATGGTCTCCATACAACTGTATGACTGTACTTACATTTATATAAAATACACTACAGTTCAACACAGTTATGGTGAACTCGGATATAATGAAGATTTGAATACAGCGAAGAATTTACTTTTCTCAGTAGTAAGGCTATATTGAAATATGAAAACATAGAAGTAATTATCCAGTTCCCTAGGATTTCACAATAACTGTGTTTATCAGTATTATAATAAATACTGTGTATACCTTGCATTGTATATATGTAGAACTGACTGGTTGATCTTGACACCAGTACACTGTAACATTTGTAATCTGACCACACACCTGGTCATCAATCTCCCAGCTTATACGCTGACCAGAAGACAACAGTTCAACAGACACCCAGGATGGCTGCAACTGTTGGCCTAAAATGAGTTGTAGACACATAAATTATGAATTTAAATATTTACATAATTTTATGTAAACTATATCAACTTGAGAGTCTATCATCAAACTAAAGCAAGAAAATTACCTCCATCTCAAAATCTTTAGTTCAAACTACAAAATTAAACCATAAAATGCAAATAATTTAACTTCATCTAAAACTCTAAGAGATGTAACTTTACCTGTCTTCCAGTCTGGAACCATTATTTGCGACATATTTTTAGATCTGCCCTCCATATTCAGCAGAAACACTGTGAATGTGTATCCATGACTCTTCAGCAGTGAGGTATTAAACTGTAGAAATTCTTGTAGACCCTCCTTAACATAAATTGGAGCACTTTCTGTTGGTGCCAAGGACTTGTTGATTTGAACTTCAACCTCATATCCAATAATATGCCCGTACCAGTCACGTTCATCGGGATTCTTAAAATGTCATAGAAATGTTATATACAGTATACAGACCAATAAACATTACATACAAATTTCGCTAAAACAGAAAATAATCAAACAGTCCCAACAGCTTAAAGTTAATCAATTGTCTGCTAACAATCTTTCCACTGTCTGATCAAGATTTGTAAGAATTTAAAATACAAAACCTCTGAATTGTTAATTAATTACCTTCCAGTATAAAACAGCATTCATGTACTTCCCATAATCCAATAGAGCATAAGATCCAGTAGTCGTGGTAACAGAATTTGTTGGAACTACAATAAGATAGGTGAAATAAAGCATATCTTTATTTAAGACAATTTAGAATATATGAACAAATGTACAACATAACAGTTCTTTGAAGTTTAAATAAAAATCTCTTAAGAAATAAATGAGGAGCTGAGCACAGAACAGTATTTCTCTATTACATATGCACAAAACAAACAAAGGGCTATAAATCCGGCAAAAATAATCCAATCACAAAACCAGGACTTAACGCACTAATGACCATAAATCTGTGAAAGTTTTGTCGAAATTCCTTGAGAAATGTAGTAGTGGTACAAAGAAGAAATTGAATGAGGACACCAGCCCACCCATCCACTGACATTCTCAAATCTAATAACCAGGTATTTCCTTCAACTAGAAGCCCAAGGGCAACATGTCGAGCCCCTGTTTAGCCAGCTTGTGATCTTGACCTTTGAACTACAAGTATGGGTGATATTCATGACACATCATTTCATTGAAGTAAACTTTTATACCAATTTATTTCAAAATCTTTGAATGCAAACAGAAGTTACAGCCCAGAAAAGGAAATATACATGTATATTTGACCGAATGTGTAATCTTGACCTTTAACCTATGAAAATCTGGGTGTTGCCCAAGACACATGGTCTCATTGTATTATGGCAAGTCATTTTCAATGCATAAGGGAGACACAGCCCGGACAAGGTCTATAATGCTCATTTTTGACGTTTGACCTCTAAGTGTGACCTTGACCTTTAAGCTAGAGGCCTGGATTTTGCGCACTGCACACCGTCTCATGGTGTTTAACAATTATGCCAAGTTATCTTAAAAAGTTTCTATGCATAAGGGAGATACAGCCCGGACAAGGTCTATAATGCTCATTTTTTACGTTTGACCTCTAAGTGTGACCTTGACCTTTGAGCTAGAGACCTGGATCTTGCGCACTGCACACCGTCTCATGGTGTTTAACAATAATGCCAAGTTATCTTAAAAAGTTTCTATGAATAAGGAAGATACAGCCCAGACAAGGATCCGGACGGACACACTAACTAACTAACTAACTAACTAACTAACTCACTAACTAACTAACTAACGTACAGACACGCAACCGCCATTGTGGCGACTATGTCGAGCTCACCGCAGGCGGGCTCGACAAAAACCTTGTTAAAAACCAGAGACTTTGAGAGTTACCGGTAACTGATTACAACATACCATCAGGTAAGGTGGCTTTTCTCTCAAGTCTAGAAGCAGAACTCCAATATACATCTCCTATAGCGTCCATGACTTTGTTCCATACAGTTACAGAATAATTGGAATATGGTATCAAATCCTCAATGGTGATGTTCACCTCCGTATTGCTACTGTTCCTGACATACTGAAATATGGGAAAACTGAGTCAACTAGAGCTTTGTCACAGAGGTGACTAATACCCCCAATGCTGCTTTGAAACAAAGAATGTGACAGTACACTATACTGATACATTCAAGGGGATATAGTTCTGCAATGAGTGGATCAATGGGCATGAAAATTGTGTCTTGCACATCAACATTGAACAATTCTTACTGATAATTGATTTCAAGTTTCAATTCAATCCCTTGAAAAATGTGGAAGTAGGTTGCTCCACAAACCAAGACAGCCATTGTTCACTACATGGCTAAGTTCAATGGCACATAACTTTAAAATGAGTGAATCTCTGGGAATGGAAATTGTGTCTTGCACATCTGCACTTAATGGTAATAATGGTGATAACATATTTTAAGTTTCATTGCAATCGCTTAAAGAATGTGGGAAGTAGTTCGCTCCACAAACTTGCGATATTTTATATGGACGAACAGACAGACCAACCCACCAACGACCGACCAACAGAGTGACTACAATATACCCCCTCTCAAATTTCGTTTGCGGGGGTATAATAATCCAAAATAAAATTAAAACCAAGAGTGCTGCGAGCGGTGCCAATGCCTGTTCACTGCCTCAGTGAGATCTATCCACCTATAAGTTTCATGTTGCTATCACTTATAATTTCTGACTTATGAGGCTAAATTAAAGTTTTCCACAATGCAGTGACACAATAGCTCAACTTTTTCTTCCAAAACAAACAAGCTAAAAATCAATGACAATAACAAAATGCAGTCTGGTTCCTGGTCAAAGGAAATAAAACTAAGATAAGATACCAGGCTTTAGACATGCTTGCTCCCCCCCCCCCCCCCCTTAGATCTCTGTCAATCATATTTTTCAACTGGGTTTAAGAGCTATATTTTTTAAACTCTAAACTTTGACATTTCGAACAATTATAAGGAAATTGAATGAAAGAATCATCGCTCACCTTCATTATGTTAGCTTGCCAATTATTTTCAGAAGTAACAATGATTTTATAATCAAAAGCAATACTCAGAATCGCCTGTCTGGGACGCTTCCATCTGATTTGAGCATGTCTAGTTCCCATGACAACAGACAGATTTTCAACTGGACCATATTTAGCTATAAAAATAATGAAATTAAACAATGAAATAGAATATATCAATATTAATACAGAGAAAACAGGGTTTTCATTAATATTCAGTACAATAGATTTTCTAATGACAGTAACAGATTTGACCAACTAGGGGGTTAAGAGGGCCATCTAGTTTAAATTGTCCGCACAAAATTTGCCTATTGTATACACTGTATAAAAACAACAAAGGGCTATAGCTCAATAATACTTTTCAATAGTCAAAGTCATCTGAGGAGGGCAGTTCACCTAACCATCGTTCCTGGAAAGAACCAGTACTAGACTCCCATCCTCCGTTAGCAACTGCCAACTTTCTCACGTAAACATACATGGTCGGTAGCTGGTTTCGAATCCACAACCTCAGTGAGAGGTTACAGTGATTGAAGTCAGCAGCCTTATCCACTCAACCATGGAGGCGAATCAAGTGCAGTGTACCAGTCCATTAGCATTGTATGTGAAGAGTACCAGTCCATACACATTATAAGTCCAGTGCAGTGTATCAGTCCATACACTTCCAGTCCATGCATCATTTTAAGTGCAGTGAAATACTGTAGAACGCTTTAATTTCGCGAGGTCAAAACTTCGCATTTTCTGTTAAAAATCAGCTGTTTTCTTTATTCGAGTATTTATGAATTCGCGACATCGTCAGGCAGCATTAAAGTGAGATCAAAGACACGCTGTCGTTGCTTTGATATGTGTGTGTGTCACACCTGATCTGTTAGACATTTAAGTTGTGATTTAGTGTTTTATATCTAATAACAATAGATTGATAATAGTTTGTAATTGTTGTAGAAGTTATGTTTTACAAACAGTAGGTAATTACCGTATATGCTCGACTATAAGACGCATTTTTGAGACTCAATTATCAAACTTGACGAGGGGGATGCGTCTTACAAGCGAGTCACACTGGAGAGATAAAATATTTTTTCCAAAATCTTATACTTTTGACATAATATTTCATTTTATCGACCGTAGATTGCGTTTTCGGCGAGTCACCCCCACCCACTATTTGTCCAACAGTTTAGCAAAAAAAAACACAACATTACCTACCGTATAATATGTTGTCAGCATTAATAACTTTCTGTTCTTATCTTATCTAACAGGTTCCTTCACCCTTAGATGAATTATTTCATAATTAAGAACGAGTTAATCGTGTAAAATGTCGGCATCCTTTGATGTAACAAAATTTTCCTTGACACTTTTTCTTTTACGACTTATGAACAATTCACCGCCTTTGATCGATTAAATTATCCTTATTTCTAAAGTTCTATAGTAATTAGGTCACAAATTCAGCTCAACTTATGAGCAAAAAAAAATTTTTATCACTTAGACCCAGAGTTTAAAGTCCGCACATATTTTCCCACACTCCCAGACTTGTAACTATATTGATTTTCTATTTTTAGCGGTGTTGAAATATGCTTAGGTTTAAGGTTAATGTAACTGACGTCATAAATGATGCAACCCGTCAATCAAATGATCAGTTTCTTGCTCTCTGGTGAATATTTTACTCACATAAATTGAATTTAAATGTGACACACAATTACGGATATTTTCTGTGTAAATAATTTGTTACTGGATTATTTAGTAAGGTACGAGATTAATACAGATTATCACTTATCAGTGACAAAGAAGTTGTATTAGTAAATCATTAAGAGTTCTATTTGAGGTAATGCACATCTTGATGGCTTTTGTTTTATTTGGTCGTGGTTTAGCAAGTTTGACACATTGTTTTGTTTGTGTGTGTGTTAATTTCTTTTGTATCCAGTGAAATTAGCACCTTTTATATCTCAACTTATCAAAAGCACAGTCTGTATGACATAATCGTTGCTGATTGCAATAGGTTAAACATTTGAATTAACATTACCTGGGGGCATTTCAGAATAACAGATTCTCTTACTGTGCATTATGGGATATATATTAATTAACAGCCTGTAGAAGTTACTCCCCTATGTTAAATTCTACTTTCTGTTTTAAACGACGGTCGGGAGCGATGTAATTTCTGCTTTGAAATAAAGCAATAATTTGCTGTTATTGTTTGATTTTAATCAGTTTATGTCAGAAGATTAACTCCCTCTGGAACTTTTAACTATCCTCGCTCGATCTCAAAATTCGACAGCGTCTTATAGAAGGGTCAATGCTAAATACCCCAGATTGCTCGTCCATTTCATAGGTGCGTCTTATAAGCGCATGCGCCTTATAGTCGAGTATATACGGTAAGTGTGAAAAACTGTTACTGGAATGTTCAAACGATGTTCAAAATTGTTCAACAAACGATAGTTTAGTAAAGGCAATATTATAAAAAGAATTAGACTGTAAACATTAATGGTACATGTATATTGCTAATATATTGCTTTCAACAGATTAACTAAACTGATTATTTTTACGATTAAATACTATAACCGACTTAAGTGGTGTATTTTCGGACATACTGATTTTCGAATGTATAAAACTCAGCATTTATTCGCGACATTTATGAATTCGCGAGGTATTCGATTCGCGAATATTAGCGAAAATAAAACTAACGCGAATAAAACCAGTTCTACAGTAGTCTATTCAAGTTTTAAGGCCACCGTACCAGTCCATAAATGTTTTAAGTGCACTGTACCAGTCCATACACATTTGATTGCAGAGAATCAGTCTATATATGTAGGGTAAAGTGAAGGGAACCAGTCCACACATAGTTTTAGCAAGGAATTTCCAGTACCCCAAACTTGGGAAAGGGAAGCCATTCCTTATAAATGTAAACCAAATTGAAATAGTAATACAATAAAACACATAATTTATCTACAGCAGATACATTGCCAACTAAATACAATCTGATAAACAAGACAAAGAATTTATGATGTTACAGATAAAAAAAATAAAAATTACTGCAATTCTTTCAATTTAGGAAATCGTCTTCAATTCGCAATGCAAGTTTTTATTTAATATGCATTAAATAAAAACTTGCATTGAGAATTGAAGAAAATGCCGTAAATACCCAAAAGAAAATGGAAAAGAAAATATGAGGGTTTAATTGTAGAAAAATATAGGACAATATAAGGTCAAATGTTAAAACAAGCAAGCTTGAGTTCAAATTATACTTATAGTAAAAATATCTACAAGTAAATCTTTAAATCTAGGACTGGTTAAGAACTACAGGATTAAAAAATAAACAATTTATGACAGAAATTAAAAACATGCTTAAATTAATAGAATTTTTACCTATTGAGAAGTCGTACCTAACTTCAAAAGATTTCTTGATACTGACATTAAACGTTTCATTTACACCCTGAACAAAAACTTCATAGGTACGAAACTGAATCAACTTATTGTTAGGCACATCTGGACACTTCACCTCAATTTCTGTTTCAATTGAGCAATTTACTGCATATACAGTCTTGCCCTTACTGAAAATATATAGGTTAAAATTAGCAATAAAATCCTATATAATGCTAGTACGTATTTCATACAAAAAAGTTCAAGTTGGCTTACACAAAAAAAGCTTGGAATTAATAGAAGCACATAGCTCATGCAGATAATATTATATTCTGTTAAAATCAATACATGAAATTTACCAGTTTAGTTCAGCACTTAAAAGTTAGAGTGCCGGTATGCATTCATAGACATGTTTTAATTCTTGAGACTTAATTCCATTAATAAATCATTTCTGAAAACAGCATCAACACAGAACACAAATGCTAGCTTTTTTTACTATCTATAGCAAGATGAAGTTTTTAACTAGCAGACTGTTTACAGTCCTTCCACCAAAACTAAAAGCTATGACTGGGTACCAGACATCAAAAACAAGAACAACACATAAGGCAAGCCTTCAAAATGTGGTGGTTTGCAGTTGTATGACTGACTCATTTAAACAAGAGGGCCAAGAATGCCCTTGGTCGCTCACCTGAGAACAAAGGCACTATACTTAATGACTAGATAGTATAGTTTTCATCTCGTATAACCCATTTTTATGTAGATTTTGAGATCAAAACCAACAATGAAGGTATATTACTGTTAAACAAGCTAAAACGTAGCAAATTTTCTAATCCAAGGGCCCATAACTCTTGAAGTTAACTTGTCCAAGACCATTAGGTCATACACATTCATTCTGAATATGATTAGGATCGGTGAATAAATGAATGTGCTAGAGTGTTAACAAACTCAAATATAGCAATTTTCAAAGTCAAGAGCCCATAACTCTTGAAGTTCTGGTCTGATTCCGCCCATTATCGAACTTGTCCAAGATCTTTTGGTTATACACATGTAATATAAATATGATTAGGATTGGTGAATATATGAATGTGCTGAGTGTAAACAAACTCAAATATAGCAATTTTCAAAGTCAAGGGCCCATAACTCTTGAAGTACTGGTCCGATTCCACGCATAATTAAACTTGTCCAAAATCTTTTGGTTATACACATTTACTGAAAATATGATTAGGATATACATTGTGAGCAAGTTTGATCACAGGGTTTTTTCTCGGTATTTTGGGAATATGACCCATACCCTTGGGATTGGGAATTTTCGCAGTGTTTTAATCAAAATTGGGAAAAAATGCATAACTACAATTTTTGCAATTTTCAACTTATTCTACTTATTTACACATAAAACAGTAGCAGAATAAGATATTTACTACCAATAGTGATATGGTAATGAACTTAAAAAAAAAAAAAAAAAAATTGGATTGGGAATTTTTGTCTGTGAATTGGGAAAAAAAGATACTATTTTCCATTGGGAATATGACCGAATTTCGGCTATAAAATCGCCCCAAAAAATCCCTGGATCAAGATTTGTTAAGAGCTGTGGATGCTAGAGTGTAAACAAACTAATTGTGGACGGACGCCTGACATTCATCGATCCTAAAAGCTTTTTTTTTTGGCAATGTTTACTTTATCAGTACAAGCATGCAATAATCATAACTATTGCTTTGTCACAGAAATGACTAATACCCCTGCTTTGACACTAAGAATGCCATTTTACACTATATGCCGAAGTTCAAGGGCATGTAACTCTGTAATGTGTAGATCACAGGGCATGGAAATTATATCTTGCACATCTACCCTTTATGGTGATGACATACTTCAAATTTCATTGAAATCGCTTAAGGAATGTGGTAGTATATTGCTCCACAAACTTGTGAAATAGCATGCAGACGGACTAACTGGCTGCCTGACCAAAGAATGACCGACAGAGTGACTCCAATATACCCCCTCTCAAATTTCATATGCTGGGGTATGATGGAAAATTAAAATACCTACCTAACTATACAACTGTTTAGAATTTGGGTAGCATAAACACAAACGAAATTTTTTTTGATGACCAAAGTCACAGCAACAATAGAAGATAATTCTTAGGAATGGTGTCGTCAGCTGCACACGGAGTTATTTATTTGGACTAAAAAGCCTAGTGTCTATTTTAAAGAGATATCCAACATCAGATAGAAATTCTATTTCTATATTTCATCGGATTTAAAACCATTTTAAACATTATTTCAGTCAAATCATGGAGGGCAGTTATCCTAACCAGTTTCCCTGAACTTCATTTAGGCCTTAACCAGTACTAACCACATTTTATCTGCAAGCTACTGCCAAACTACCCCTCATAATTCAGAAGTGGAGGACAGTTTAACATAGGATGTAATATGTCACAGACAGTATGAGCCTCGTCTGGGATTCAAACTCACAACCTCTTAATCAGTAGACCAATGCTCTAACTACTGAGTTAACTGGGTAGGCCAGAAATTTTATGCTCAAAATATATACCACCAACAAAACATACTGAAAAGTGTTCTATTCTATTCTGTTACCATGTTTTTACATGAAGAGAGATTATCGCAAATGAAACTTATAATATAACTTGTAAACATGTATTTATTATGCTCAGGTATTTTACAAAGTAAAAGGATATGAGCTAAAATGTATACTATAGAGGTCAGTCAGTCAGCTAGCTACTGGAAGCCAATGGGGTGGTCCTGATCTAAAAATGTTTACCTTACATTAAATATGTATTTTGCCCGTATATCAAGAATACAGAGGTTCATGATAGAGTTCCGTATTTGGTCAGTGAAGCAGACCTTTGCCGAACTATTCTAGCTTTAATATACATGAGTGGACAGTGTTAATCAAGCTATTATCAAAGTTAAACTGAACATATTTACACATATAATGTATGAATAGAAAGCTTATACAAGCCTCTATGCAATGCATCTACATACTTTGCGCAAATTGTGGTTAAAAACGAGACATTGACCTAGTTGGATTTATATTTGAACACCCCTCGTATAAGACGTAACTATGTTTTAAGTCTAAAATTGTGTCTAAAAATCTACCTCTATGTAAAGTATAAATAAGTATAACTTATTAGTTCATTTGGTATCAGACAAAAACATTGGCCAACATTGGCAAATTTCTAAGTGAAATGGGTATAAAATCATAACTCAAACAATAATACATTTATGTAACAATTAATAAAGTAGGCCACATAGTAAATGAAAGTAGATACATAAATTAATATGTACTATGATTGGAAAGTGGAGATTTTGTGACAGGGAGACAACTTAAACATGTTCACATAACTCACAAAAGTATCTTTATCACTCAATGGATTGAATACTCCTAGTTTCTTCAAACAAACATGACTGGATTACAAACAATTATAAGCAGAGAGATTTCTTGTTATTTTCATCAAGAGATGAACTAGAACTATCACTAAAGGTGATGAATACCCCCAGATGCGGCCTTGACACAGTTATTGTTACATTTTACAGAGGAAAATATAATGCATTTTAATTTTTTTAATACCTGCAAATTGTTGCTTAGATATATCCTGACCAGTTTCTAAATATACATTATATAAAAAATAACAAAGGGCCATAACTCATTAAAATTTACTTGGACAAAACCTATTGTGGACATGCACAACTTGGCAAACTACTTATCACTTCTAAGAAGTTTCACTGAATTCCTGCATGTAGTTGCTGACAAATAGTACAAAATTTACCTAATTGTATAAAACAAAGGGCCATAACTCAGTGAAAATTAATCCAAACAAAACCAAGTTATTGCATGCACAACTTGGCTTACTTTTTATAACTTCTGTGAAGTTTCATTGAATTCCTATGAGTAGTTACTGAGATATTGTATATACACTGTATAAAAAACAACAAAGGGCAATAACTCAGTGAAAATTTAACCAACCAAGACAAGCTTAATGCATGCACAACTAGGCTAACTACTCATCACTTCTGAGAAGTTTTATTGAATTCCTGGCAGTAGTCAATGAGAAATAGTCAGAACAAAATTTGCCTATTGTATATACTGTAGAAAAAAACAAAGGGCTATAACTCAGTGAAAATCAATTCAAATGAAAAATGATTTAAGCATGCACAACTAGGCTAACTACTTATTACTTCTGTGAAGTTTCGTTGAAATCCTGTGAATAGTTGCTGAGAAATTGTCCGGACAAAATTTGCCTAATGTATATACTGTATAAAAACAACAAAGGGCTATAACTCAGTGAAAATTAATCCGAACGAAAATTGCTTTAAGCATGCACAACTAGGCTTACTACTGATCACTTCTGTGAAGTTTCATTGAGATCCTGTGAGTAGTTGCTGAGAAATTGTCCGGACAAAATTTGCCTATTGTATATACTGTAGAAAAACAACAAAGGGGTATAACTCAGTGAAAATTAATCAGAACAAAAATTGCTTTAAGCATGCACAACTAGGCTTACTACTGATCACTTCTGTGAAGTTTCATTGAGATCCTGTGAGTAATTGCTGAGAAATTGTCCGGACAAAATTTGCCTATTGTATATACTGTATAAAAACAACAAAGGGGCATAACTCAGTGAAAATTAATCCGAACGAAAAATGCTTTAAGCTAGCACAACTAGGCTTACTACTGATCACTTCTGTGAAGTTTTATTGAAATCCTGTAAGTAGTTGCTGAGAAATTCTCCGGACAAATTGTGTCTACAGACGCACGGACCGACCGACCGACCGACCGACCGGCCGACCGACCGACCGTCAAGCGTGAATCCAATATAGCCCCCATATATTTCATATCTGGGGGTATAATAACAGTAGAATATAAAGTACCACTTATCTCAATGACCAAAGTAGCATACATGTATGCAGTAATATCAACACAGGAAAATCTTTATAAATCTTAAATAAGGACACTAATTCCAAGTAAAAACTTCTCATTTTCTATGAGAGTAATTAGAGTCAAACAGTCACTTCTGAATAAAGGCCACACTGTGAATAAAGCCATTTCTTTCTAAATGGACATTGGTTATAATAGGAAAGAAATGACCTCCAAATAAATTCCACTTGACAATAAAGGCCATATTATGTCTTTCCCAAGGTTGGCCTTTGTTCACAGCTTTTACTTACAGTAAACACCCACAATCTGATTTCTGTATTGTCAAATTAATACATTTTCTCTTTTTCTTTTGGTCATTGAGTACAAGTGTTACTGTATCTGAGGTATACAAAGTTTGTTAGCTATCACCATATTAGCAAGAATCAATCACTTGTTACCTATTTGTGAGAGATTTACTGTATACACTTCACTATATTGTGTTCCAAACTGACTGGCCACACCAATTCTAAGGCTACTCATATTTGCAGCAAAGGCCATAAAGGTCATATGAGATGGAGGCATGTTCATGTCATCCCACCAACATAATTGAGCAGATTGGTTACAATTATCTTGTGGTATCACATGCCATTCTGGATCCTTAAATCTATGTTTAAACAGTAATGTTGATTATGTATACAAATAAAGCAGAAATGATAATCATTTACTATCACATTGTCAATATAGAATAGAAATAAAGATGTTTCCTTTTTGGAGTACACTATAAAACCATAACACCACACATCAAGTCCACAACCGTTGATTAGGCATCTTCCATAATCCAATCCCAGCATGCAACTGGATTAGTACTAACCTAAGTGGAAGGCACTGTTCTGCGACTAGTCTAACTAATTGTGCATGCAAAATTTCACAAAATTTGATCAGTTTACTGTATATTAAGTTTGATGGGAAAAAAGGAAATTACATTCTTTACTCATCCAGGATCTGGGTCAAGTGACTAATAATGTGAACAGTTCTTTCACACTGAACACTGAAAGAAATAAACTCAGTATTTAATTAATTCATTTGTTTATCTGTTATTAATAGGCCCATATAACAGTTAGGGTCATTTCAGAGCCACCCAAGAGAGAGTGGGAGATAATATACAAGAGAACCAGGCATTTATATCCCTATTCTTTTCAAATAGTTTTACCTGGTTCCCTATCGTGCCAGGTGTTAAGCACTGATACATACCTCACCTGTTTCCTGTGATTTACTTAACACAGTACCTGGTTCTATAGTTGGGATGGGGACACTGAAAAGCGTCCCTGAAATACTGACAGTTTGGAGTCGAGAATTAAACTCACAATGTTTCGTTTAATAGTCCAGCGCTTTACTGGACCACTGATCACCATTCAGGATTTAAACCTGATAAAACAATTCCTTCAAAGTTTCAAGGTGATTATCATTCATTGATATATTAGAACTTGTATCTACAGACCAGTCTAAAATAGTAACCTATTCAGTGCATTAATTGAGGACTCCACAAAAAAGAACCCAAATGGTAGATAATAACTTTGAACAACTGATTGAGCCATGTGGCTATACCTTGCTGTATTTGTTCCCCACAAATTGTATAACATTATACATAGTAAGATTAACTCAATAGTTTCTTACAGTTATACTAAACAAAAACATTTCTGTACCTAATTCATTTCTATGTACCCCACCCACTGTAACCCACCCACATCTGACACACATACTGTATACTTTGAAATATTGGCGGTGGTTTAATGTTTGCTATTTTGGCCGTTGATAGGTTTCAGACAATTTAAAACCACGCCAATAATTCACACCGCATATATATAACACTGCCAATAATAGCAAAACAAATAACTTGACTTAAGCTACAAATAATTTATCAGTGGTTAAATATGCAAATAGTTTATACTTTTGTATATATACATAAAATGGCATACGTAATTGTTGTTATCAACAAAAAATGCTAAGTGACATGGACAAACCATTACCATTTGTAAATAAAAGGTGCTAATCTTCTACTGTATTTGCAATTTTAATAACAAAGGGACACTCTTAATAATGTATATCCAGTAAGAAAAGGGCATTGTACTGGTATTAGGAAGGTGTGAAAATGGTTTCAAACAAAGAACATTTATATTTTTTTCTAAAGTCAAAGTCAATACGTACAATATGAGATGTACAGCAAATTAAAGTATGGGGTACATTGATATAATTTTAGCGGGCGAGGGACAATGCATGGTTTTATTTTGGCTGATTTTTAAGAAATCGCCAATTCTTGACCACCGCCAATATTTAACTTTTCAAAAAACGCCAAATTTTAGTCCAGCCAATTTAAAGACGTATACAGTAAGATTGGTCAGATTTTAATCAGCTTCCTCAGCAAGTCATTTTAATTCTACTATAAAATCTATCTTGAATCAGAGCATCTTTCTCTTTTATGTGAATGTTTTGTTTTTGTGGGTTTAACGCCACTTTCCAACATTTCAAAGTAAAATATTTCTAAAAAATTCAAACCTGTTTACAAGATTGTAGACCAGCATTTCAGCTGAACTTAGTTGACACAGTCTAACCAAATTAAGTTTGATAAAGGATTTCCAATTCACAATTTGTGTTGCATGAAAAGCATTTGCCAAGTTGCACAAAATATTAGTAGAAAGTGATCAGAGATAAATGTAGTAAGAGGAACAAAGCATACCGGTAATATGAACTTACATATTATCAATACAGTGGTTACTTATTATCAAATACAGTGGTTACCAATTATCAACACAGTGATTAGTAATTATCAACACAGTGATTAGTAATTATCAACACAGTGATTAGTAATTATCAACACACTGTTACTAATTATCAACACAGTGGTGACCAATTATCAACACAGTGGTTACTAACTAACAACAGTGTTCACAAATTATCATCACAGTAGTTATCATCAACACAGCGGTTATTAATTATCAACAACGTGTTCTCTAATTATCAATACAGTGGTCACTAATCATTAAAAAAGTGGTAATTAATTATCAACACATTAATTAACTAATTATCAACACTTCAATACTAATTATCAACACTTCAATACTAATTAACAGAAGTGGTTATCAATTATCAACAGTGGTTACTAGTTATCAACAAAGAGGAACTTATTCATATAATTATAAAGTAAGATGTAACAAATTACAAACAATGCAGTTGTCAATTTCCTGTAAAGTTATACTAGTTGAAAGAAGGTATTTCTGTAAAAGAATAAATTAAGGTTACTTACCGTCGGTATTCCATCTCCCACCTAATATCTATGGTTGAGGGTTTAGAGAGGCTGAATGAACATCTCATGTCTATCATTTCATAGGTCACACAACTAATATTGATAGGCCTTCCAGGGCTTTCTATAAATATAAATTATTCCATTTATTATGAAATTATTCATGTAATCACTGGAGTCTTTCCTATGCACAGAAATTTATCAGACTTAACTGAGATAAGAAAAAATACAGAAAAACCTTACATAGTGACCACCTCAATATTATGAGTGTCCCACTATAATGACCCATTATTTTATTATCTACATCTGTATTTTCTCTATATATGAACTCAATAGTGAGAATCCGCTAAAACATGTCCAAGCTAGGTCTCTCCATAGCAATATTCTATAGAGCAAGTTTGGTAAAGATTGATTAATCCAAACAAAAGTTATCAGTTATTATATTTCACCACCAACCTGAGCTTCTGATGAGTTCAAGTTCAAGAAAATTTAATGGTATAAACATGAATACATGTTTGTCACCATTTACAATAACAGATGGCGATACATAAACTTAAAGTAAATATAAATACAGAAAAGTATGAATACATGTAATATTAATTATCAGATGATATTTTACATCAATATACAAAACATATGATATTATGCACATTTACAAAGAAAATACATATGGCAATTCATTAAATAAACTAATGATTAATTATTATTCTAGACAGAGACTGTGCTCTTAATTTATCTGCATAATTTACATATTCTTAGATTTCTTTCACTGTTCCTATGTCTCCCTTCTTCTATTGATAATTTATGTGCAGAACTTCTAAAACGACTTAACGCTACTTTATGTTTAGCATTCGCGACAGTAGAGCTCTCCTTTCAAAATCCAATGTAAAAGTTTTGTATGTTTCTAGCCTAGAAGAATTGTCTCAATCACTAAACCTTTTTTGCAAAAAAATATCAATTATCCTAGCAATAGTTGTTATCATTTATATACACATTCCTGTGTCCAAAGGTATGCAAAACCCATTATTTGATAACAATTAATAAAGCTTTTAGACCATGTATGAATATATTATACAGTTATTGCCTAGTGAGCCATCAAATATGATGTGGCGTAGCAGAGGTCACTATGGTATTCTGCCGGTGAATATCACATCATTTTTGATGGCTCACTAGTCAACAACTTTTTATTATATGAAAAGTTGACTTAAAACCATTGAGGATAATATTCTGATTCATATCGAATGCATTATTTGATAAACAGAAATGTGCATCATATCAATCAAGAAGATGAATATATCACAAATAACGACTTATAATTCCACTTGAAGAATATTGACATGGTTTTACTTTTAGAATTGGAAATTCCGAAATTTCCCGAGGGTTGGGACAAAAATTGCCCAGGGGTCAGGAGAAAATTCCCAGGGGTCTGGACAAAATTTGTTGGAAGGATCTGGACAAAACTTGCCCGGGCGTGGGGGAAGAAGCCAAGGGGTCGGGGAAAATACCCAGGGGTCTGGATAAAATTAGTCCGAAGGGCTGGGACAAAAATTGTCCAGGGGTCTGGGGAATTGCCCAGGGGTCTGTACAAAATGTGGGACAAAAACTGCCCGGGGGTCAGGAAAATGGGGTCGGGAATAAACTGCCCGGGTTGTTTCCATCCCCCGACACGGAGGAAAGAAAGAACAAAATACTCAATGCATCTATCTTTTGTGTGATGAATATTGAACGGGTTCTATTCTTAGAATTGGAAATTCCGAAAAATCCCGAGGGTTGGGACAAAAATTGCAGGGGTCAGGAGAAAATTCCCAGGGGTCTGGACAAAATTTGTTGGAAGGATCAGGACAAAACTTGCCCGGGCATGGGGGAAGAATCCAAGGGGTCGGGGAAACTACTGTTTCAAAAATGTGCAGTTTTAACTGAATGCAATCTTTGTACAATGTATCATTATCAGAATTCCAAACTACTTTATCCTGATGCTAGAACATATTATGTAAAGAGAATGAATTAGGTCAAGTTAAAGCTAGTAGTTCATTTTTGCATTCATGACCAATTTTCTTGTTTTAAACAGTGATGAAAATGTGAAAAGACCTTATTTGGATTTCAAATAGTTATGTTGATAGGATTTCTTGTGTTGCTTGCGAGTCAAAGACCAAGCCTTGAGGTAAAAAAAGTTTCGATCAGTCTACGAGCTCAAATCTCATAACTTGTCTTTTAATGTTTCAAATTTTATTATAATCAGACAATAATGATATTGGTGACACAATGGTCTGACAGTATACGGCCATACCAAATTGCTTCTCCATTTAGAATCCGTGGACGGATAGGTTTGAGCCTTCATAGCAAGAAAAAAACACCATCATGATCATGAGGTGTATTTCATGGGTTTCTAACAGTGGGTTTATGTGAAAGAAGAACTATTCTAGAAACACATCATTCTCTGCACTAATTCAATAAGATTTGTAAAGATTGTATTTGATATCAAATATTGACACTTAATATAAGCTCAGTTGTAGTTTTTCTTTTGCACAAACATGTTTTCATTTATTTCAGTAAGTTACCATGATTGACAGTGCCTGAAAGCTATATTTGACTGTCATATTCTGATGACAGTGATGAAGATAGACATCAGTATGACTAGTTTTTTTTGAGGGCTTCGTTTTTCCTTTCAGGATAGCTGGATAGTTTTCGAACTTAGGGTGGACGCTAAACGAAAAGACAATTTGGTATGGCATAATTGATCTGCACATGTATTCAAACATCAATCAGCTCTATCTTCTCAACCATAATACTTTGAGAATGGAATTGAGATTTCAGCTTGAAGTGCGTTTTCAAGTTTTACAACCTCCAGACAAAGAAGAATACAGAATAAGAAAGTCATGAACTTACCAGCGACAGTAACTTTCGTTAAAGACTGATAATCATTACCATAAAAACATTGGTAAAACCCAGAGTCACCAATGCTCACATTTGAAATCACCATTTCAAGAGTACTTTCAGCTGTATAGGTATGTAAATAAGCCTGGGATATGTTTTCTCCACCCTGAAATAAAAGAAACTGTTTATACAAGTATTAGTTGAATTTAAAAACAAACAAGAGTGCCAGGTCACAAAATACACCCGTCAAAATTCATTTTTAAAGTGTCAAGGGGCATAACTCAGAAGTGCCTGGGCTGATTGGGCTGGTTATCGAACTTAATCGAGAACTCATGGCCATAAACATTTCCATTAAGTCTGGTGAGGATCTGAATAAAACTGTTTGAAATAGAGAGTGGACACGAGTGTATGAAAATACAAATCCTCTGACCAAGCATTAATTTTCTATCATGAAAATTGATATGGGATTTTGAGCTTTATAACCTTGAACTTTTGGAACAAAGGTCAAGGTAGAAACTGGACTATTAACTGACCTATTATGACACTCCTTTCCACTATATTTGTGGGAGGGGAATGATAATAGCAGTGGGAGGGGTATGATAATAGTAGTGGGAGGGGAATGATAATAGCAGTGGGAGTGGTATGATAATAGTAGTGGGAGGGGTATGGTAATAGTAGTGGGAGGGGTTTGATAAAAGCAGTGGGAGGGGTATGATATTAGCAGCGGGATTGGTATGATAATAGTAGTGGGAGGGGTATGATAATAGGAGTGGGAGGGGTATGATAATAGCAGTGGGAGGGGTATGGTAATAGCAGTGGGAGGGGTATGATAATAGCAGTGGGAGTGGTATGATAATAGTAGTGGGAGGGGTATGATAAAAGTAGTGGGAGGGGTAAGATAATAGTAGTGGGAGGGGTATGATAATAGTAGTGGGAAGGGTATGATAATAGTAGTGGAAGGGGTATGGTAATAGCAGTGGGAGAGCTTTGATAATAGCAGTGGGAGTGGTATGATAATAGCAGTGGGAGGGGTTTGATAATAGCAGTGGGAGTGGTATGATAATAGTAGTGGGAGGGGTGTGATAATAGCAGTGGGAGTGAAATGATAATAGTAGTGGGAGGGGTGTGATAATAGCAGTGGGAGTGAAATGATAATAGTAGTGGGAGGGGTGTGATAATAGCAGTGGGAGTGAAATGATAATAGTAGTGGGAGGGGTAAGATAATAGTAGTGGGAGGGGTATGATAATAGTAGTGGGAAGGGGTATGGTAATAGCAGTGGGAGAGCTTTGATAATAGCAGTGGGAGTGGTATGATAATAGCAGTGGGAGGGGTTTGATAATAGCAGTGGGAGTGGTATGATAATAGTAGTGGGAGGGGTGTGATAATAGCAGTGGGAGTGAAATGATAATAGCAGTGGGAGTGGTATGATAATAGCAGTGTGAGTGGTATGATAATAGCAGTGGGAGTGGTATGATAATAGTAGTGGGAGGGGTTTGATAATAGTAGTGGGAGTGGTATGATAATAGCAGTGGGAGTGGTATGATAATAGTAGTGGGAGGGGTTTGATAATAGCATTAACTCAATCATTGTGATGGTCAAGTAAATATCACCAGTTGTTGTGTATGAACTGAAACTTTCAAATCTACTTAGTGGTTAGAGAGTTACTTTACAGAGTTCAAACCCCGGGCAAGACTCACACTGTCATAACAAATTTGACGGAGATATTTCATCCTATTTAAATTGTCCTCCACCTTTGAATTATGTGGGGTAGCATTGTTGAAGCTTGCAGATCGAATGTAGTTAGTACTTATTAAGGCCTAATTGAAATCCAGGGAAGCTGGTTAAGATAACTGCCCTCCACAATATAACTGAAGTAATGTTGTAAATACATTAAATCTGAAGAAATAATAATAATAAAAAGTTTCAAACCTAAGGCTATTAAAACATTGATAATATCACATCAATAGTTGAAGTAAAACAAAACACAAGGTTACCGGTACCGTACATCAAACTTGACAGCCACTAAATAACAATAAAATCTACCTTTAGTATATACACTTGGTCAATATCAAACTCTGTACTATTCTTGTTCTGAGTACAATTAACTCGTAACTCAGAGCCGACAATCAAAAATTGGTCTCCAAGTGGATAAAACTGCATTATCTGCCCATCTAAAAACAGAACAAGTTATTGTATAGTACATGTACATACAAGTATATTGACTGTTGAATGCCAGAAGGGGCGATCAGCAGTTTTAATCAAAAATAACTTTTTTTCAAATTCATATCTGAATACATTTGCGTGTAGTTACATTCAAATCTGTGTTAGCAACCACCTCCGAATAAATGCCACCCTGTGAATAAAGGCCACCCTGTGAATAAATGCCACCCTGTGAATAAAGGCCACCCTGTGAATAAAGGCCACCCTGTGAATAAAGGCCAGCTTGCAATAAAGTCTGCATTTTGTCTTTCCGAAGGTTTGACAGTATATTTGTTGTGTACAAAATATCTATACAAGAATATAAAGGTAAAGGGTGTTAGTAAGTGTCTATCAGTAAGGTCCCAATTCAATGACTGTCAGATAGAGCTAACAGCAGGGTATTGTGCCGATTCTTCTGCACATCACAATCAATAACATCTAATCTCAGCTGTATCAGGTAAATTATCATTTAAACGACATGAAATGTCTAGATGTAAAACTTACAACTACAGCAGTCTTAGAACAAGAGTGCCAAAATGTCACAAAATGATTTTGACTAGGTACATGTATGGTAAAGGTTTGGGATACTATTTGTGGCAAAATTAATTTTTTTTTAAAAATAAGTAATATTTGTGAAAAATGCCAATTGTCAATGAACATAATCACCAAATTTGCTGAAGATCAGTTGACAACTGGTTGACTTAGAGTGGATACCGCATTTCTAGTCAATTTTCAATGTATCAAGGGGCATAACTCAGACGTGTCATGGGCGAATGGGCTGGTTATCTAACTTGACCAAGATCGTATGCCCATAAACATTTCTACCAAGTTTGGATTAGAGAGCGGACACTGTTGTGGACGCTGCCCATTGGCCCATCCAATATTGGTGTTTCAATATGTCCTGTTTTTCAAACGGGCGTAAAAAAAAAACACCTGTAAAGTTAGTTTTTCTTAATAATCTGCTGTTAGTGGAATACTATGTATAGTAGAAATTAAAAGATTATGATGCTTTAAGGATCCTGTGCAATAAACTGGCAGCTGCATCACGAATTCTATGAAAGCATAAACGCACAACAAGCAACCAAGTGCATGTGAGTTGAGTTGGAGGTATGGTATTGGCAGAGGTGCTCCAAATAGGCTATTACCAAATATACCTTCAGTTTACCAAGGACTTATATACACACATGGATTCGCAACTTCAGTATTTACAGCTTGAAGTAATCAAATTCCTTGGAAAGTGACGACATGCTCATGTTTACAACAGTGAAAATATCTGAGATTATCTGAATGTTAATACTAAATGTCCGCCATGCTGGAGGTTGAAGCAACAGATTTCCGTTTTTTCAATGCATAAGTATGCTTATAGGTGTGTGTGTGTTTCAGCGTATCTTACGAAGCTTACTGCATCCCAGCCAATTTCCCGTGCCCAAATGTCAGAGTTTTGGAGTATATTTAAGTTTGTAAACTCCCTATGACAGCTATCAGAAATAGTTGAGTATTGCAATGGATTGTGGGA